>JABJVT010000008.1:7139599-7397599 GCA_014170255.2 Drosophila triauraria
AACGTGTACGATTCGATAATGAAGGTTGTTGACGATGGATCGGGAGGCTTATACTTTCTCGATGCTCCTGGTGGGACAGGCAAGACATTTGTCATTTCGTTGATTCTGGCAACGATTCGATCAAGATCTCAAATTGCGTTGGCTGTTGCATCATCTGGCATTGCTGCCACGTTGTTGGAAGGTGGTCGAACTGCACATTCCGCTTTGAAGCTGCCCATTAATCTTCTCACGGTTGACAAGCCAACATGCACAATAAGCAAGAATTCGGCGACAGCGAAATTGATGCGAGAATGCAAAATCATCATTTGGGATGAATGCACGATGGCGCATAAGCGAGCTTTGGAGGCAGTTGACCGAACGATGAAAGATTTACGCGGTGATTCGAAACTATTTGGTGGGTCTTTGATATTGCTGTCCGGAGATTTTCGTCAAACGCTTCCCGTCATCCCGAAATCTACGGCTGCCGATGAAGTTAATGCATGCCTTAAATCGTCTTCATTGTGGAGATATGTCAAAAGCTGAAATTAACCACGAACATGAGAGTCACATTGCAGAATGACCGTCCGCTGCTGAATTCTTGAGACAACTGCTGGCACTTGGCAATGGCGAAATTCCTGTTGATGTTTCGACTGGATCAATATCGTTTCCGGCAAATTTTTGCGTGTTCACATCGTCAAAGGAGGAACTCATTAACAAAGTGTTCCCCGACATTGCGCAAAATTATAAAAAATATCGACTGGATTAGTGAACGGGCAATACTAGCAGCGAAGAACAAGGACGTAGATAATTTGAATTACATTATTCAAAATCAAATCGATGGAGAACTGCATTCATACAGATCCGTTGACAGCGTGACCGACGAGGATGAAGCGACGAACTATCCGACAGAATTTTTGAACTCGCTAGATGCCAGGAACTCCACCGCATAATTTGCAACTGAAGGTGGGATCAATTATTTAATGCTGCGGAATCTAAATCATCCGAAATTGTGCAACGGTACGCGGTTGTCCGTCAAGAAACTGATGAATAACGTGATTCAGGCGACGATCATCAAGGGAATATTTAAAGGAGAGGTAGTCCTTATACCACGAATTCCGATTATTCCAACTGATCTACCATTCCAATTCAAGAGGATTCAGTTCCCCGTCCGATTGGCATTTGCGATGACAATCAACAAATCGCAAGGCCAATCGTTAGAAGTCTGCGGGATAAATCTAGAATTTCCCTGTTTTTCGCACGGCCAGCTGTACGTTGCATGTTCGCGTGTTGGTAAGCCGTCTTCATTGTTTGTTTTGCGCCGGAAAATAAAACAAAAACATAGTATATCATATCGCTCTATACTAAATAAAGAAATGCAGTGTTTGACTATTACCCTGGGCTTATATAATGGCGTCGAATTAGGGCGAGACAAAGTTCGCCGGGTCCGCTAGTGATAATATAAATTGCCCATAATAATAATTATTATTTTTTTTCCAGAAAAAGTCATTTGTTTTTAAATACCAGATAATTTAATCTACAAACAGTGTGTGAAGGGACATTTTCTATGAACTCGGCAAGTCTTTTCTTCAGGATTTTGCAACACTATTTCTGAAAATTGCACAACACTGCCTCCAGAACAATTGACTGCAGTTATTTATTGTTAATATTTAAAATTGTTTATTTGTGGCCGCGAATATTGGTTCCCTTGATTTTATGCATTAAATAGGAAATTAATTTATCTAGAGGCACCGCAGGAATATTTTATGGCTAATCCGAACTAAAACAAGGAATATTCGATCGTGAGCAAGGAAGATCCGAAGATGTTATCAAATTTACATCGTGTTCATTAGTTTACTTTTCTGCTACACCTTTTCGTTTCTTATGGTTTTCTTTTTGGTTGCGTTTGTATTTCAAATCAGTTCGTTAATATACATATGTGCAAATCCCAGAATCAGTCTACCAGTGAACAATTTCTGAAATTTGCCTTTTGCTATTTTATATTAGTCTACGGTAGAGTTACATAAATTGTATTTTAAGATCATAAAGAATATATAATTACCTTAAAAATATGTATATTTTTATACCCTTGCAGAGGGTATAATAATTTTGTCATGATGTTTGCAACGCATTGAAGGAGGCATCTCCGACCCCATAAAGTATATATATTCTTGATCAGCATCACCAGCTGAGTCGATCTAGCCATGTCCGTCTGTCTGTCCGTCTGTCCGTCTGTCCGTCTGTCGGCTTCTACGCGAACTAACTAATTTTCAGCATAGTCTTATTTCTTTAGCACGCAGTATATATGTCGGAACGGCCAAAATCGGACCATTATATCTTATAGCTGCCATAGAAATGATGGCGAAATTAATGTAAAAAAATTTTAACTTCTCTGTTTTTCAACGAATATCTATAAATTTCGAGATATAGTCGTTTTATAGTTCTAGAATTACGGGTTTAATTTTATTAAGATCGGACAACTATATCATATAGCTGCCATAGAAGGGATCGGTCGATTTATATGAAAATGTAAAATTCTACATGTAAAATAATAATTTGACATTTTTTTTCAACATTACCAAAATGGATTGATTTTCAATGATCTAATTGCAGACTGCAGGGTATACAAACTTCGGTTTACCGAAGTTAGTTTTCTTTCTCGTTTATTATATTTTACTCATTTATACACAATAAATTAACGAATATTTAATTTAATATTTCAATAGGAATGATCAGCGGCAAGCAGAAGAAATGATTATCCTGGAGCGGCGAAGAAAGATCTCCCGGCCTGTCACAGCAAGCAGCAGTTTTCGTATAGGCCAATGGCTCCAAATGTTAACCTCAAAGTCGGTGCTAGTAACAACAGCTGTTTCTATTGTAGTAGGTGTTTGTGCATATTATTACAAGAATCAGTATTTGGCTGCAGGTATTAGTTGAATGTCAGCTGCTTGCCTTAAATGGAACCTTTGCTTTATATCACGACTCAAACCAATTCGACCCAAAGTGAGTTACATGGTTGAGGTTTCCTATAATTAAACTATAAGCGACGTTCATACACTTGTTAAAAGATAACAGGTAACAGCAAATGTCTAATTAAATAAATTAGTATTTTTGTACATATGTATGTTAATGTATTCTAAAGTTTAAAGAATATATATCTTAATACATTATTATTTATTTGATTATGCTAGATAAAAATGGTTTATACATATATATGCTTACAAAAGAGCTTTCTACAAATTTAAGGTTATTGTGTTTTTGAAAAAGCGCTGATTTGATTTGTTGTGGTAAATTAAACTAGTCCACAAATCTATAAAAAATGGCATTGTTAATATGTATCTATTATGTAATACGACTAAATTTATTATAATAAGTAATATTTACTAATTTACAGCAACTCTAAGGTTATGGAATTAAATAAAACCACATTTTAATTAAACTACAAATTTATGCTTAAACAGAGGTCACAGGTCGAGGTGCGATAGTAGGTTTCACTCTCTTGAGGTCGAGTGCTTGATGGAAAGATCTTTTGCACACGTCCACGTGTATATATGCGTGCCCTATCTGTCTCTCCCTGCAGTACCAGTTATCAACAAGAAGTAAAGCTACAGCTCGACTGTAAAATACCAGGTACCTAAACTATTGTGCTTTACATTAAAATGCAATTTGAAATAATACATTCTATATGATACTACTTCGATACTTCTCAAAATAAATCGCCGCTCATTAACTCTCATGGGTAGCCTGGAGATCTTAGCGGTGGGCAACCGTTTTTATGCAAGAAAGGTCTGAGTTCAAATCCCGCCAAATCCAACGATTTTTTAAACTTTTACTTCAGATTCTTACTCATTTTTTTCTTTTTTATTTAAATTAATAAATTTTATATACATAAGTTCTACCAAAGTTGGGTTATGAAAGTGAATTTTGTTATTTTATTTATTGCTCACGCTCTATCTGTTCTGCGTATTTGGCGCCATGATTTTATCAACAGTCGATCTCTTTTCTCTTTCATTAAGAAAATATGGAAGATGGGACAATCGCTGTCTATTACGTGATATACGGCATAGCCTAGAGGTCTCAGGGCAAACGATTTTTATGCAAGAAAGGTCTGAGTTCAAATTCCGCAAAATCCAAGACATTTTTGTAAAATATTTTAACTGGCTTTTTAAGTTTTTTTTTTTCAATTAATACATTCTATTTTAGTTCTGCCCATATTAGGCAAACAGTTGTCGAAGCATACTTATTATGAAAATGGCCGGCTTATGTGTTATATAGGTATATGTCCCTGTTGTCCAAGCGGCCAACCAAAATATTATTATTTTTTTTGCACTTTTATTTTACTACCTTTTTAGTTTTACTCCGTGTATATTAATAAAAGTAAGAAAAGGATGAAATAGGCAGTTAGTAATTAAATTAAAATAAAGAATCGTATATATCGTTTTAATCCGAAATCTTTAAAAATAGCGAAAAGCGGCTAATTTGGACATATCGTTCATATGGCAGTTATAAGATATAGTGGATTTAAATGAAATTTAAAATGTATATCTATATTTAAATTAAAAGACAATTAACTAAGTTTGTATCCGATATAATTTTAAAAACAACGAAAATCGGCTATTTTGACCCGATCGTTCCTATGGCTGCTATAAGTAATATATGCGAGTAATATATAAGTAATATATAGCGAATATATGACATTTTGGCCATATCTTTCCAATGGCAGCTATAAGATACTATAGTCCGGTTCCGGTGGTTCCGACATATATACTAGCTGCAATAGGACCAAGATTGAAAAGAACGACTGAATAAATACGACGTCTTCATTGCTATTTCAAACTGATCTTTATTTCAAAGTCTGCGTTTAAGTAGCGGTCGTGAGATCCTTAAAACTAGTCTTATCGCTAGACCAACGGAGTGGTCTGTTTATCTCTAACATTCTTGCGACAGGAAAGACACAGCTATTCCGCACTTATCTTTAAATATATTCTGTGATGGAGGGTTCGTATTACATCTCAAGTGTATTTTTTGTCTAGTACATAGATTTGTGTTAGGCCCAACTGGCCGCTGTTTAGAGATACGCGCACATGTGCTTAAGCAGATCAGAGCTGGATCGATCAAATTATTTAATTATTAAAATTCAAATGATATAAAATTTAAAGAGTATTTCTTCAAATTCAACCCAATACGAGTTAGAATCTAATATGTGCACTTATACAAAATTAGCTAGTCTACCTGGTGTGAGTGAACATATACTCCGAATTTGAAACACCTCCGAAGTGAGGTCCTGCCGGGAAAAAAGCTGCGACCTAAGCACTTTTATGCTGGCTTGCGATGCAATGGCAACATAGTTCTTTGTAACCTTTGCCAACTCTTCTTTTAAGTTTTATAAGATTGCCCTGAATTTTTTTCTACGTTAATTTGAGGTGACAGTCGAGTGTGACCGACTGTGAGATACCTGGTACCCAAAGCATTGTGGTTGAAATTAAACAGCACATGAACAAGGGAAAACAAAATGTTGGCAAATAAAGACAAAATTGGTAGAAACATAAAAAGACAAATGTTGCTAAGAAAATGTTGGGCAACTCTCAAAAGGGACAAATGTAGCTAGGAATATGTTGAGCAACACCCAACAAAGACAAATGTTGCTAGGATCATGTTGAGAAACACGCACGTGCTCCCTCTCTCTCTTACCCAGAAACTTTATTGTTTAATAACTTCTATGTTTATCATCCGATTTTACTCAAATTTTCAGAACACGTACACAATTGTCTACTTATAAGGTCTATCTATTTACTTAAAAAAAATCACGCCTATAGTTATATACAGTTTTTTATCATTTTAAGGGGCGGAAGTGGGCGTGGCCAAATTTTAAAACAAACTTGATATGCGTGCAACAGATTCCAATGTTGTCACAAAATTTGGTAACTCTAGCTCTTATAGTCTCTGAGATCTCTTGTTTCACACGGACGGACAGACGGACAGACGGACATGAATAGATCGACTCGGCTAGTGACGCTGATCAAGAATATATATACCTTATAGGGTCGGAGATTTCTCCTTCTGCCTGTTACATACATTCTCGGTTGGCACAAACTATAATACCCTTGTACCCTATGGGTACCACCTTTTCACCTTTTCAATCATTTTCACCAGGATTATATAGAATCCTCAACTTTGTTTTCTTGTCTTCCAAATTTTTAAAAATTTTGCACTTTAATTGTATTTGCATTTATTAAACTTTCTTTCTTCGTTTTATTGAAACCTGAAATAATTCAGCCAAATCTTGAATTTTGGCCTAGTAAGCCGTTAATTTTCTTAATACAATTTTTTTATAATATGGGTATTAATATCGGCTCCTATAATGACATCAACTCGACCTGGCTTGTTAAAGTCTGGGTCAGCTAATGTATAATTTCGCTATTTCGATATGTCAAAATTAACTTCTTTACTAGGGAGAGCTTTCATTAATGTTGGCATTATTATAACCTCCGTGATTACGGGTTTCTTTGAGTTGGGAGTGCTTTTAAAAAGTTTTGCTTTATATTTTGATACACATTTATCTGAAGGTGATATCCCATTAATCTGAGTGTTGGATTTTATTTTCGGCAGTTTTAACATTTGTGCTGCCTCCTCTGCGTGCTAAATTTGCGGCTTTGGGTTACTGTATGTCCCATCAATTTGCATATTGGGCCCTCCCATTTTCTCCAATTTGAAAAATTGATATTTGTATGGAAATTATAATTGTGAGTGTTTTTTTGACAGGTTTTTCATTCTGTAAAGAGCATGTCAATGTCGTCAATCGTTTTCTCTTTCAAAGTGAACGGTCGTGTTTTTGTTTTGCGCCTCGTATTTGTGTAAAATCTTTGCTATAAACCATTGGGGTTTATTTAAAACTTCTATCTTGTGTCAATAATAATTCACCGTTTCACTTCGCGCGTGCATGCAGCTGTTTTTGTGTACTAATAACTATATTAATTGCAATTTAGTTTTGTGCAGCGATTTGCTTATCTGCATTTTTGCATTCCTCTTTGTGCTTTATCCGTTACGCCGATATTACAGCTCGACGGCTTAAGCTTCCTAACTCTCGCTCTCTTGCTCTCTCTTAGTGCACGTAACTACACTTATTTTCTCCTAACTTCTGACTGGTACAGTGGTAAGTCACTATAATGTCTTCTGTGTAATTAAAACCTGCCAGAAAGCCTGTGTGACAATGTCGTGCACGCCAAGTGCATTAAATGCACAGGCCGGATGGCTGATATTATTACTAAAAACATGGGATTGCGCTACTGCTGTAAGACTTGTCGCTATGTTGAAAGGGAAATGATGGCATTCATGCGGCAAACCAAAAATGGTTTCAAAGAGCTACTTGTTAGTTTTCGTAAAACTAATGAGGTGCTCATGGCGCTGGACTCCATGTTTAATGGCCTAAAGCTGTTAAACGAGTCCCCAAAGCGCAAGAAAATCACGGTTTGCACACCGCATTTGGCCGCTGCCCTGCAACTCGACGCAGGTTCTCAACAGCTGACTCCCTCGGCACAGCCCCCGATAGGGATATTTCATATTTCAAAATAAATGTCCCTGTCGAACTTTTTAGCACAATATGCTCTGCCGATTTCTGGCCGCAGTATGTTGTTGTTTAGGAGTACGAAGCCAAGAAAAAGAAAAGAAGGCCTGTAGGAATTAGTCTACCCAGGCCGGACAAAACTACTGTGCCAGCTCCAAAAAACTAACCAATTCCCTACTTCTTACCTATCAGAATGCAAGGGGCTTACGTAGTAAGCTTCCTAAATTTTATTCTGATAGTGTTTCCTTGGCATCCCAGGTGATTGTGTTCACAGAAACCTGGTTGAAGCCGGAGATCCTAAGCTCCGAAGTTTTTCCAGCTGTGTACACAACGTACAGGCTTGATCGGCCTTCCAGACGAGGGGGCGGGGTCCTCATTGCGGTTGACTCAAACCTCACGTCTGAAGTATTAGCTTTCGGGGAATGCAACGATGTTGAATTCCTTTGTGTGAAGCTATCATTTAATGGTAGTTTTATTTTTATAACATGTTCCTACATTCCTCCCTTGTCGGAACTTCCTATTTATTGGAACCACCTTTCCGCTATCCAGTCGGTCTCCAATAGACTTTCGGATAGGGACCAATTAATTGTTCTAGGTGACTTTAACATTCCTGGAGCTATTTGGTCCACAACTGAATCCTCTAACACACTTTTAACTACTGCACGTCACGATGTTATTGACGGCTTGTTTGACATTTCGTTGTCTCAAGTCAACCATGTACGAAATTCTTAGGTCGCTTGCTAGACCTCTGCTTTCTCTCTAATCCGGCAAGAGTCAGTTTGGTTACGGTCCCGCCCTTGACGCTACCCAAAGATCCATACCATCCTACTTTCGATGTGACTATTGATATTGGGACTGCTATGGAGAATAAGTCTGATCGGCCAGAAAAGAAAATTCACTGCTTTCGCAAGGCGGATTTTCGACGGCTGAATAATTTTATATCTGAATTTGATTGGTCCGATCTCTACATGTGCACTGACATGGTGGGTGCCATGGATATTTTACAATGCCATGAACTCCTTTTTACAGAATGTGTTCCGTTATACTATCCGTCAATCTCCAATAAGCCTCCTGGTTTAGTAAAGAGTTGACTCGCCTCAAAAATGTCAAGTCCAATCTCTATTCTAAATTTAAACGTAACGGTTCTCAAGCTGTTCATTCTCCCTATTTAGCGGCTCGGTCAAAGTTTACCGAGCTTAACGCGCAGTGTTACAAAAACTATTTGACTCGTTGTAGGGTTCAGTTCGCGCAGGACCCAAAACAGTTTTATAATTTTGTCAACACTAAACGTAAGCCTATTACACATCCTTCCTCGCTTTCATTTGAAAATACGACAGCAAACAATGATCAGGCAATCGCCGATCTTTTGATCAGTTTTTTCAAACTACTTATTCTCCGTCATCCGATTCAAACCAAACCTATTCTTATAGCATGCCCAAATCAAACCTAATCTTCAGTTATAGCTTAAACGAAAGCTCCCTTCTTTTGGATCTTCAACGTGTCAAGCCGGTTTATTCGCCAGGTCCCGACGGAATACCAGGCTGTGTGCTTAGGTATTGTGCCGAGTCCCTGTGCAGTCCCCTTTTAAAATTGTTTACCTTATCCTTAGAAACTTCCCAATTTCCCCTTATTTGGAAGGAATCATTCGTGATTCCTCTCCACAAAAAAGGTAGCAAAGTGAATGCTAACAATTATAGAGGAATCTGTAAGTTGTCAGCCATCCCAAAACTTTTCGAAAAAAAAAATGGATTTATTAAACGAAGATCAACGACTACTAACCCTCTGGAGCTCACTTCTTTCATTATAAGGGGCTTTCCACAAAATTTGCAGACAAATGTGATCTATACTGATTTCAGTAAAGCATTTGACTCCGTTAATCACTCCCTTCTTGTTAGGAAACTCGACTTAATGGGGTTTCCTGTCGATCTTCTTAGGTGGATCTCAAGTTATCTGTATGGTAGGACGCAAAGGTTCTATTTAAAACAACTTGTCGAATGTTCTTCTGGTGACCTCTGGTGTCCCGCAAGGAGCTCTACTTTTAACTTTATTTATTAACGACCTGCCAAAAGTCTTGACTAACTCTAGAGTACTCATGTACGCTGACGACGTTAAACTTTGTGTGCAATACAAGGACCGCGCTTGCCAGTCGGATTTACAAACAGATCTTAATAACTTTCAAACATGGTGCAATGCAAACTTATTTAATCTGAATGGCTCAAAATGCAAGCTGATGGCATTTTCACGTGTCTCTCCCATGCTTGCGACTTATACGCTGAACTGCTGCTCTTTGGTAAGGACCACGCTAGCTGACGATGTGGGTATCCGCCTAGATCCTAAACTGGAGTTTATTGATCATATTTCGTGCATTGTGAATAAAGCCAGGGTGTGCTGGGATTTATTAAACGGTGGTCGAAGGAATTCGACGATGTGCATAAACCCTTTAGAGTATTATGTGCAAATTATAATGATTTGTACAAAATTACCTCATCTGTAGATAGCCTTCCTAAACTAAAACATTAATCTTAACCCACCTAGTACACATGCAAGATAACAATCGAGCTGCCTGATAGTAGTTAATATTTCCTCGCATTCTTTTATCTATACTTTTCTTTCGCGCCTATTTACACTAACCCTAACAAGCCCGGGCTTGGTTTCAAATGGCCACTTGAGTGTACTGACCGTAGTGCATAAACGTCAATGAAAAAAAAAAAAAACAAAAAAAAAAATGTCGAACACAGCCGTTGCTCCAAAAAATCCATAACATCCCACAACTTATGGATGTCCTTTGTTGTCTTTATGTGACTCTTATATAGCTAAAGAGCTTGTGTATTCAATTTTTTTAGCACCATATGAGCAAATTTCACCTAAACTTCTTTGGACAGATTGGCCTTCAGCTTTACGATGTGTACTGCTTCATTAATGGTGTCAATGAAATTTTTAATCTGCCTCGAGTGAGGCCCGGTCGCCCAAGAGAGAGAGAGAACCGGAGAGCAAGAAGTGGCATGAAGATGAGCTCTGGTATTTGAAACGCTGGTCACTTTGAATTTGGCTCTTGGCGCGATCAGGACTTACTGCGCGATCAAAATGGCAGAATCGGAAAATACTCCTTCTCCGTTATCAGAAGTGGGATCGGCCCTCCCACAGGACAATGAAAGTGTTATAGCTGCATTAGAAGCTCAAAATCGTGCCTTGTTGGAACTTGTGAAATCGCGAGTGCCATTATCGAAAGCGAAATTGAACTCCATAACTTTGCCGAAACTTGACCCTGATAGTGCGGAAATTATAAAGGGATTGTTATGGCACTCAGTAGAGCTATGCAAGGAAGTGCTTGGCAGTGTTTGGCGCAAATCTGTTTTAACGGGCAGGTCCTGGCCGCAATTCCAGGAATTGTTCGTTCAAAGATTTGTTGGTATCGAGACCCCTTGATAAACATCTTTAGTGGGCGTCCAAATCCAGGACAGAAGTTACCCGAATAAGGCAGCCGCCTAGTGACGTCGCTCATATCCAAATTCAAATCAATTGAATTGGAAGAACTCATCGTATCCATCGTGCTCGGCTTTTAAAGCACGGGCAAACCCAGAAAGTCCCATTTACCTAAACTTCTGTCGGTTTGGGTAACTTTAGAGACTCTGTGCGAACTGTAGTTAGCCTGAAACCAGGGTAAACACGGAAGCTTAGGAGTATACGTCAAACTACAGTTATCCTGGACTTGGATGCGTCCTTGGTCTACACTCGGACTAGATTAATACTCAAGTAACGGTACGCGTGATCAGGCTTTGAAATTTACACCGAAACTACGGCTAGCATAGACTCGGTCAAACTCTGGGTCTTCGCTCTGCTTATGATTAATCTGTAAGTTAAGGTCACCATGGCCAAACTTCGAAATTAACGTTAAACTATGGTTAGGGTCGACTCGGGCAAACCCTGGGTCTCCGCTCTGCTTATGATTAATCTGTGTTAAGGTCACCATGGCCAAACTTAGAAATTAACGTTAAACTGTGGTTAGTCTCGACTGGGGCAATCCCTGGTCTCGACTCTAACTACGATTACTGTCTAAGCTAATGCAAACACGGGCGACCCCAGAGATTTGCGTTTCGCTACGGTTATTATTCAATTACAGCAAAACGGCAGACCCAGAAATTTGCCTTTAACTAAGATTAATGCTTAACTATTGCAACAGCAACCCAGAAATTTGCGTTCAAGCTACGGTTAATTCTTAACTATGGCAAAACGGGCAGACCCTACAAATTTGCGTTTAACTACGATTAATGCTTGACAATTGCAAAACGGGCGTTCCCAGAAATTTGCGTTCAAGCTACGGTTAATCCTTAACTATTGCAAAACGGGCAGATCCAGAAATTCACGTTTAACTACAAGTAATGCTTAACTATTGCAAAACGGGCGAACCCAGAAATTTGCGTTCAAGGTACTGTTAATCCTTTATTGCAAAAACGGACAGACCCAGAAATTTGCGTTTAACTACGGCTAATATAGGTTTTACGTGGGCTGCTATATATATTTCTGGCCTAGGCAACACTAAGTGTTGTTAGGTGGAATCTGACATTTCCATTGAAAAGTTCGACATTTTTAAGCATAAACGTACTCAGAACGGTTTGACGTACGACTATCATTTGTGTTGTTTACAGTTACTTAAAAAAATCAATTTCGCAAAAAAATGGAATTAACTCGCGAACATTTTCGTGCGATCATTTTTCACAACTTTCGGCGTGGATTATCACGACAAGAGTGCAGCGATGAACTTAAATCTTTGTATGACTATGAAGCACCATCCTATAGCACTGTGAAAACTGGTACAACGAATTCAATCGTGGCCGACGCCCTCAAAGACGAATTCCGCGAAGGTCGTCCAAAACAGCCGTTGTGCCAGAAAACATCGATGGCGTACGTGAACTAATAATGCAAGACCGTCATGTGACATACCGTGAGATAGAGGCATCCTAGGCATTTCTTCCACCAGCATACATTCGATATTGCATGAGCACCTGGCTGTAAAAGGTTTGTTCTCGTTGGATCCCACAATTTGACAATCGCTCAAAAGAAGGCTCGTGTGGATTGGTGTAAAGAAATGCTGAAAAATACGATCGCGGTGCTTCAAAAGACGTTTATAAGATCGTCACAGGTGACGAATCATGGATCTATGCGTATGAGCCGAAACAAAACAGCAATCGACCGTGTGGGTCTTCCAAGACGAGCCAAATCCAACGAAAGTTGTTCGTGGAAGAAGCACTTCGAAGCAAATGGTCGCCTGTTTCTTCGCAAAACTGGTCATGTGGCTACTGTTCCTCTTGAGCAACGTAGGACGGTCAATTCTGATTGGTACACCACCATTTGTTTGCCTGAAGTCTTCGGTGAAATTCGAAAAACGAACAAGGAAGACGAATCATTGTGCACCATGACAATGCGAGCTCTCACATCATCAAACCAGCGCCTTTTGACTGGCCAAAACGTCGAATTGATGGGTCATCCGCCGTACAGTCCTGACTTGGCACCAAATGACTTCTTTTATTCCCTCACATCAAGAAGAAAATGCGTGGTCAACGATTTTCGTCGCCAGAAGATGCTGTTGAAGCATTCAAAAACCATGTTTTTGAGGTGTGTCAATCAGAGTGGAAAAAGTGCTTCGAAAATTGGTTTGAGCGCATGCAAAAGTGTGTAAATCTTGATGGAGAATATTTTGAAAAACAATAAAACTATTTTCCTTAATAAATATTCGTATTTTCATTATTAGGCCAGAAATATATGTAGCAGCCCACGTAGTTAGAATGTTCATCGCATGCTTACCCTCAGTCGGCAGCCGCCGACTCTCGAGCTATTTTCCGTTAGATTATATACACGTAGGTTCGATTTTCAATGTTCATTTCCAATTTTATTCACTTTTCTTTCTTTGTTTTATACGATCTCGTTTTGTTTCAATTTTCCCTTCTTCATTCAAATTCCTGTCTGCACCAATTATCTCTCCTTCTCGCTTACCCGCAGTATTCTGCTCTTCTTAACTATACTCCTTCTTCCTGCTTTCTCCTTCTCCTTTTCTTCGTTTTTTAGTTCTTCGTTACTTATGTTTCCACTAACTGGTTGTTTATTTTGTTTCCAGTTTTGTTTTCAGTTTTTCACTGGTTTTCTTTCTCACTATATTTTGGCTTAAAATTTTTGTCCGATCGTTTCTGCTCCTCGAAAGTGCCCGGCTTCTGTTTCTCATTCCCTTCATGTGCCCTCTTCTACCGCCTTTCCGAACTTCCAATAACTTTTAGGCCGGCAGCGAGAGAGCGCCGCGGCTTCTTTCCTTGAGGTGCGACTGCAGCCGCACGATCGCGTTCCCTCTCTCCCTTCTCGTTTCTAGCCGCTCTTTGTATGTCTATGGCGGTGATGGCAGAGCACGGTCACTTTTGGGCCTATTCCCCTCTCGTTCCCTCTCAACCGGTCTTCCTATTCGGTACTAGAGAGCTGCACGGCTGGACTCAAAATTGAGCGTCTTTCAGTACTCTAGAGTTGTGTAGAGTTGTAGTTTGAGCGCAATGCATTCAGCTGATCGAGTTCTCATCGCACTGTATTCTCATATGAGCGCAATTTTGAGTATTCATATGAAATGGCATTGAATGAATGTGTGTGCAAAACGGAATGATTGAATGAATGAAGCATAGAATTGGTTGAATACTCAGAATACAATTTCTGCGCCGCTTATTGCGCGTTGCGTTTTACTAAGGAAATAAGGAAAAATTAATAATTAGTTAGTAGCAAAATAAACATATAGTACATGGATTGAAATGAAAATAAACATTGTATTATTGTCTCTTATTTACTTTCGCAATAGTAAATACAGCGCACGTAAAAGGAAATAATGCGTCAATCATCGCACTTATTATTTTTACCCGGTTCTTTCGGCATTCAATTCGCTCTCTCCATGCGTGTGTTCGTTGAGTTGAGTACAGCGGCGTCGCACACATTCGTTCAAATTCATTACAATTCGCAGCCGAATTCATTTAACTCATTGGCAGATGAATTTCTCATAAACCGTTTTGAATGTGGCCGTGCAGCCGTTCGGTACATCGATCGGTATATCGCTTGTATATTTCGTTTGACTCGCGGCAGCGCTGTCGGCGTCGGGATCGCGGCTTTATGTGCATGCCGTGACCGTGACCGTGAAAATACTCTCTCGCGTCCCTTTAGGCTGACTCGCGGCAGCGCTGTCGACAGCGCGGTCGTCAGGGGCTCTCTGGCTTATTGCGTACATGCAGAAATTTCAGCCGTGGCCGTGACCGTGAAAATACTCTCTCGCGTCCCTTTCGGCTAACTCGCGGCAGAGCTGTCGGCAGCGCGGTCGACAGCGGGCTCTCTGGCTTATTGTGTACATGCAGATATTTGCGGCCGTGGCCGTGAAACTCGGAGGTGTTCTCTCTCGCTCTTTCGTGCGCAGCTCTGCCGGTGTCGAGATCGCCATGTACACGTGGATTTGCGGGCCCTGATTCCTTCTCTTTCTCACCCTCTATATCGCCTTCTGTCAATACACTGCAAACTATCTTCTCCTTAGCTCTGACTTTATATTTAACTTCTGTGACTTAGAACTATTTAAAACTAGATCCTTTCTCAGGCCATTGTGACGACTCTTTAGGGGTCGTCACAGGACCTCTCATGTCCAAATTCAAATCAATTGAATTGGAAGAACTCATCGTATCCATAGTGTTGACGCACCTTTCCAACTTGGATGCTCGGCTTTTAAAGTCAATGTTTGCGGGTGCTGTTAAAACCCACAACGATCTGCAGCAACAATTAACAAAACGCAACGAATCCTTTGGAAACGAAGTCGAAAGGAAGAAAATGAAGCTGCCATCTCAAGTGAAGTGTCATAAGATTGCAGATTGTCACAAAAGGTGAACTGACGAAAGACACCGGACCACCTCGATTCTAGGACAACAACAATGCGCAGTCAACAACAGGACCTGCTTCACATGTGGGGAACTTGGGGATTATGCTTCGTAATGTCCAAGGAATCGCCATAATCTCAAGGAAATCGAGGTTAACAAAAGAGTTAACTTGGTGGGGAAGGCGAGTAACAACAGGGCTGCTCAGCATACGACCTATTAATCCACATAAAACTGTTCAGCGTCGCCCATATAGACTTAGTGAAGAAGAAAAGGCTTATGTTAGTCCAATGACGCTGGTCAAGAAGAAGAACGGTACAGATCGGCTATGCGTAGACTACAGAGAATTAAACGCAAATACGGTGGCAGATAAATATCCGTTGCCACTTATAGCTGACCAAATTGCCCGTATGAGGGGAGCTAGTTTCTTTTCTTGCTTAGATATGGCTAGTGCCTTTTATCAAATTCCAATTCACCCGGACTCTGTCAAACGCACGGCATTTGTAACGCCCAAAGGGCAGTACGAATTTCTCGCCATGCCGTTTGGCGTAAAAAACACGCCATCGGTGTTTCAACGCGCAATAATTAATGCTTTTTGATCGTTAGCTCATAGCTTTGTTGTTGTTCAAATATATGAACATGCACAAGCGCCCGAATTCAAGAAGCGCTTGCAATCGCAGCCGACCTATGCGTCAACCTTCTAAGTAGCATGTACGCCTTATCCACATTCATACATATATACATGTAATCAAGTGTAATAGTATTCACATATATACAAGTCTAAGAATACACAAAATACTTTTGTCACCCTTTAGAAAGTCTAAGAAAGTCCGAGAACTATCTAGCATAGATAACCCCAAGGTGGGATTATACATAAGGAATCTGTAACTAGTGCATAAGTAAAATACGCTATAAAACGGCGTGAGCGCCAAATAAAGAATCAGTTCCTAACAAAATACTGTTGTGTTTAGTCAGGGATTCGGCGGTTAGCGGTAAAAGTTGCCAGTTGAAGTGAGCGGTATTAGCTGCTCCTTTAAGCAAGCGATATAAGCTGCTTACATATGGCCCTTCGAGCATAAAGAAATTTTTGTTCACGAAGACTGCCAAACTGTTCGGCATACCTTAATCGGTATCCACGGTAGAAAAGCACCTTAATTGAGTGCACTACGGCAAGAGTAGGAATTAACAAACAAAATAACAAGAAAATCGTTCCTGAGACTGCTGCGTAGGACAGGAGAGGCAATCGACGTGGGACGAAGTCAGGATTGGACCGATGTTTATTTGGAGCAACAGCGGACATCAACATATCTACAACGGCGCACTATGGGGCGAAAATGGCAAAACAGCGACTTAAATCAGCGGAGCCGTGAAGCAAAAAAACTTTTATGAGGTATTGTTAGAAGTAATAAAATTAGTAAAAAAAACATCATAAGATGAAATTATTTAGTGCAAATTTTTTTTTTTACACTAAAAAATAATTTTTTTTAAATGATTTTTTGCCATAACTAAATTATTTATTATTAGATCATGTTCTAACTTATACATTATTTTTTAGATTTAAATTTCATTAAAAAAGAAATAAACTTCAAAATCGGTCGACTATATCTTATAGCTCCCATAGGAATTATCTAAAAATTCAACGAAAAAATTATAACTTCGTTGTTTTTCATATTTACATCTACTCCGAGGCATAGCCATTTTTACTATTATAGAATTACGGATTTAATTTTATTGGGATCGGACAACTATATAATATAGCTGTCATAGGAATAATAGGGCCAAACTTCCATATTTTTAACTTTTTTCAATAAAATTGTCTAGAATCTCGAATAGTTTTAAAATTAAAATAATATTTTAAGTTCTAGTTAAATTCTAGTTCATTTAGCCAATAATATAACCATATTATACACCCAACATTTTATATACATTTATTCATCACAACTATCTTCACTATCACTCTCAGAATAATCAAACATATTTTCATACTCGTGCTGTTCTTTAGGAGTACTTTTAACAAATCAAGAGCCGCCTTCGGCATTCTATGTTTTTTTTTGAGCCGCCTTCGACATTCTATTAAAAGTTTAAAATTAAAGGATCTGAGCTAATCAGCAATCTATTTAAAACATCCTTATTTGAGTTCTGTCGACTGCACTTTCCTCAAAAATGTTTGAAGTCCTTGTTTCGTGCTTTTGGACTTCCTCGGTCTATTGTTCAGTTGGTGAAAGTGCGAATTAAATTATTTCTGGGTCAAGAATAAAAAATGTTATAAGAAAACTCAACCAAAAGCTCATGCCGCCAACCAAAACAAAGTTATTTTCAAACACCTTATTAGCCGCCTATACTAGGGATTCATATTGTAAGTGCGCTACGGAACCAGGGCTGACGAGATTTAAATTTTGTAAAATATCTTCTCTAACTAAAAAGGATTTTCTCAGAAAAGGCACAAAAGGCAGGCTAATTTTTTATAACTTTAAGTTTAATATTTAAAGTTTTTTAAAAATAGTTTAATAACGGAACTCGACGGCCTTCACTACTTTATGTCCAACAATAACAAAAAAACAGTATTTTTAGTATTTATTAAAAAAAAATAAAAGTAGATAACATAAAGCAATTCGGTTTTTATTTTTATTAACATATTAGGTAAGGTCCAATTTTATAGTTATAATAATTTTACTTTGAATTAAACAGTGCGTTTAAAAAAAAAACAATTTTAAAACGCCTTAGGCTGTATTATTTCTATAGTTTTGCAAAATGTATTCCAAAGCCTCTACTTTAAAAGCATGTTGTGGGAGAACTAATCGACGCATATTCGTTTCTTTCAGATTTATATGCAGAATTTAATTATCTTTAAATTGGCATTTAAACAATTTTGAATATCTTAAAAAAAAAAATTTCATTTTGTCGCGGTATTTGTTCTAGACGCCCCATAGTGCGGCGTGGGAAAGACCACTAAGTAAAAGGATCTAGTGTCGGACCGCGGCTCAACATCCGAGCGCCAGCGGAGGCTGATTCACTATCTACAACGGCGTGGGAGAGACCACCAACTATAAGGCGGAGGCTGATTCACTATTATTATTATTATTATTACTAGGGCCTTATTGCACCGCGACCAGATGTTAGGTCTTTTGTCCCGGCCTGTAGGATTAAGGTAGAGCCTCTATTCCTAGGCTTCTGATAAAGGAGAGCACTTTGGCGAGGTCTATCTCTTCTCAAATCCGGTAGGGGGATAAGTTCACCTCCTAGATGTTGAAGTCGACGTCTGATTAGTGAGGGGCATTCACATAGAACATGTTCTGATGTTTCTGGCTCCAGCTCACAGAATCTACATGTGTCGATTTCTGAAAGTTTTAATTTCTTAAGGTGATACCGTAGGTTGCAGTGACCTGTTAGGTAGCCTGTTAGAGTGCGAATCTCACTCTTTTTAGATTGATGATGCGTTTGGGTCGCGACATCTGGGGACGAGAAATTGTTTGGCTTGTCTCAGCCCTGCACTGTCGGTCCAGTGACGACTTATCTCCTTTTCCTCCCATTTCCTGAGAAGTTCCCTTTTGTGTCCTTTCGAAAGTCCACATAATGGTTCAGGGCCGATTAGTGTCTGCCACCTCGTTTCCTATATGGCCTTCATGCCCTGGCACCCAGCCCACCGTTAAGGTGTTTTTGGAGGCAAGGGCGTTCAGCTGCTGGAAACAGTTTTCTACCAGTCTGGAGGTGATCGTAAAATATCTCAGCGCTATGAGCGCCGCCTGACTGTCAGAGAAGATGTAAATCCGTGCGCCTTGCATATTCCTGCGAAGGCATTCACGAGCACAGATTTCTATGGCGTGTATCTGTGCTTGGAAGATAGTTGGGGACTTTCCCATGGCTATGAATTTCTTGAACCTTGGTCCGAAAATACCAGCCCCGGTGTCGCCGTTTTCCAATTTCGATCCGTCAGTGATCCACTGGGCAGAGATATTGATTTTGTTGTCCAGTCGTGTCTGGTGTACAGAACTACAGAGAAGTTTTTGTGGAAAACAAGTTTTGGTTTCTGCTTGTCAGTTATACGCAGAATGGGCTCGTTTATTAGGGATTCGAGTACCCGTAGATGCCCAGTTAGATCACCACTTTTTATATTGGTGATGTTTTGGAGGCGAAGTGCCCCCAGGCAGGCCTCCTTTTTCAGGGTGATGGGTAAAGGGGGTATGCCAGTTATAACTCCAAGTGCTGCAGTGGGGCATGACCGGATGGCTCCAGTGATGCCTATGCAGACCAGTCGTTGTATTTTGGTAAGTGCAGCCGCAGCTGTCTTCTGGGTAGATTTCGTCCACCAAGCAAGAGATGCATAGGTTATGATCGGTTTTACCACAGTGTTAAAAGACCAGTAGATCATTTTGGGACTTAGGTCCCATGTTCTACCGAAAAGCCTATTGCAAGCAAAGTATGCTTGAGTGGCTTTGTTAATGGTCTTTTCAAGGTGTGAGTTCCAGTTGAGCTTGGAGTCAAGTATAACTCCTAGGTAGTTAGCTTCAACCGAAAAGTCAATGGTTGATCCATTTAGGGATGGTCTTGTCAGAGAGAGAGACCTTTTCCTGGTAAATGGAACTAGAAAAGTTTTAGACGGGTTTATGGATAGTCCTTTATCCTGACACCATCTATTGGCTATATTGAGGGCTTGCTCGTCTATGACCAGAGTCCACAGGAGAGGAGAGAGTACTCCCCCTTGAGGGCATCCCCTTGTGGCTGTGATTGAGGTCATGGTTCCTCCTAGGTCTACAGTTATGATTCTGGATTTGAGCATTTCCAGAATCCACCTAATAATGGGTGTGGCGACATTTTTACGTACAAGAGAGGCACGGATAGCCTCGTATGACGTGTTGTCAAAAGCTCCTGAGATGTCTAGAAAGGCACCTAGTGCTATTTGTTGAGAGCCAATGGCCTTTTCAATGACTGTTGTAAGGCAATGGATGGCAGTCTCAGTTGATTTACCAGTTTGGTACGCATATTGGTACTTATGTAGGGAAGATGCTTGAGGTTCACTTCCTGATGTGCTGGTCAATTATCTTTTCCATAGTCTTAAGAAGGAAGGAGCTAAGACTAATTGGTCTATAGGCTTTAGGCAGTTGGGAATCTTTCTTCCCTACCTTTGGAATAAAACAACTTTTACTTTAGCCCATTTGCTTGGTATGTGTCCAAGCACGAGACTAGCTCGGAATAGACGGACCAGGGGAGTGCGAATTGGTGCAGTCCCCGCTGCAATAGGCATGGATAAATTCCATCTGGTCCGGGGGGATTTGTATGGGCTAAAACTTTGTATGGCCCATTGTACGCTATTTTGATGCAACAGCCTAAAGGGCATGTTTCCAATACGTTCTGATTGATAGGGGGTTCCTTCATTCAGCCCCATTGGAGTCTGCCACAAAATCCAAGCGCAGGTGTGGGCACTCTCTAATCCCAGAGAGGAAGGTTGGTGCCTCACTTTCTGAGATGGGTTGCTCCATGGCCACGCACCCAGGAAAGTGAGTAGTTAGGAGTAGACTACTTGTTTCCTTTGGGTTGTTTGTGTGGGTTCCATCTGGCTTCTTCAACGTACAAATGCCGTTTGAGTGGACCTTGGAGAGGGCTTTTTGTAGCCTGACAGCTTCCGGGAGAGTCGAAATCTGCCCGCAGTGTTGGCGCCACGTAGCCCGTTTTGACCTTCTCAGCTCTTTGTTGTATAGCGTTAAGGCGGATTTGTAGGAATCCCAAGTGGCCTTCCTTTTCTCGCCCTATTGAAGAGCCTTCGCGCAGCTTGTTTAAGAGCCTTGTCAAGGCTCTTGTTCCTAGGAACAGCCCGACTGATCTTACGAACTTTTGTTCGCAGCTGACGTGATATGCTGATTCAATGTTTGTATGAAGCACAGTAGCCTCACGCTCTAACTCGTCTATGGTTATTATCGGAAGGGGTGGAGCAGTCTCTGGATTGCTCAAGTTCATAGCAGAAAAGATCCCAATTTGTGTTTTGGGATTTCTAGTGACTAGGCTACATTGCAAGGCACCTCCTTTATCAAATCTGATGTGCTGGTGATCTGACATAATGATCTCACTCGCAACGTGCCAGTTTGAGACAACGGACAACATATTCAGACTACAGAGAGTTAGGTCGAGGACTTTCTCTCTAATTGCATTGATAAATGTGGGCTCGCTGCCCTGATTTAGTAAACCTATGTTATTACTAATTATGTACTCAAGAAGGTACTCACCTCTTTTGTTGATGTTGCTGCTCCCCAGACCGTGTGATGCGCATTTGCATCGCAAGCAATTATCCACCGGAGCCGGTTTCTCTGGCAGTGCTCTACCAGGGCACAGGTAGCCGCCGGAGGCACATCGTCAGTGTCGCCGGGTAGATAAGCAGAGGCCAGCACTGCCTCCTGCTCGCCATGGGCAGTGGGTATTTTAACCCAGACCGCCACCAGGTCCTCAGTTATGAACTGTGAAAGGGAACAAATGTTAGATTTTTGTTTATTAACAAAGCCGCTCTGGGGCGAGGTTGGCCGTTTGCATATAGCAGCTTACCAGATGGGGTGCTAAGCCCCAGGACACGTCCGGCATTTATCCATGGCTCCTGGATAAATGCTATGTCCATCGTAAACCTCTCGCAAAGGACGTCAGACGCGGCCTTTGCATGGTGGAGGTTCGCTTGGAGACATCTGAGGTGTCTCCGGGTGTTGGGAGGGTGGGGAGGAGGACGAGACATTAGTCCGCCCTCTTGCGGCCCCTGGCCGCCATCTTCCGGCCTCGGTTCGTGCGCAGAAGGGCCTCCTACTCAGGTGTGCGCCTCACACCCTTGTTTACGCGCCCTGTTCCGCGTGATGCGCCCGTACAGGGAGGGCGCATAATTTCCCTCGGTGGCATGGGCTCTTGGGCAACTATGGTGCCGCTAGCCTCTGTGCCTGCGTGGGATGTGCCATCAGCGGCATTCTTTGTTGCTGTCGCAGCCGTGCCCTTTGTTGCCTTGAAGCAGGTGGGCTTCTCCGCTGCGAGAGCAGTAGCCACCGCCTGCGTCTTTGGCTGCGCGCTGGCCTTTGGCTTAAGTGTAGCCGTGCCCCACGCAAAGGACAGTTGGTACGTCAGCGACTTCAGTCGATTGGCCGAAACTGGGTCCAGCGCAATCGTGATGATGGCCATGTTCTGCCTCATCTCACGGTGGAAGACGCTCCAGTCTCCCACTCGCAGGCCGCTGTTCTGGCCCTCGACGAGCCTTAGGATCTCGTCCGTCTTCATTTCCGCGTTTGGAAGCGGAAAGTATCCAAAGACAGCGGCACGTGGAGCCTCTGCCTCAGGGACCACCTTAATGTGGGCGTCCTTCCACAGCCGTAGCTTTGGCACCTCTGTGCATAGCCACTCGGCTGTCTGCGCATTCCCATGTTACGGCCATCCACCCTGGTCGAAAGGTACAGCCAGAGAACAGCGGCTTCACAGAGCCGTGTCTCAGGGCCATCACTCTCGATAGGATGGCGGACTGAATGGTATTCAGTTGCTCCGTCGTGAGGAGATGCTCAGGGTAGGCCGCAGGGAGTATAGCCATCTTCACCGAGCTGGCAACGTCCCTGTAAGAGGCCATGACACCGACTTGGGGCGCCTGCGCCTGTGTTGCCTGCCCATCTTCTGCTGCGGTTGTGGTGGCTGCTGGAGCCTCCGTGGCCGGCAAAACATTTGCAGGATCGCCCTTCGTCTGGGCACTAGGTGCCGCGGTTTTGTACATGGCCCTCTTTTCGACGCCTCTTCTGGGGTCGTGTTGGCCGATCTACCTCTTTTGTTGGTGTTAGCGCCACTCCTGCTGGGCATTTCCTTGGAGGGTCCATAGGCTTCTGGGCGAGCCTTTTGGCCTCCTCCATGGGTACGCCGTTCGCAAGGTGTCTGCGCAACCTCTTCCTTGCGGCGCCCGATAGTGCGATCCGCTTTGGTTTGTCATCCTTAGGGAGGCGAACAGAGTTTCTTCCTCTTCCTTGGTGATGCTGTCGGTGCCAGAGCTTTGTGAACATATGTCAATAGCATCTTCGGGCTTCCGGATGGGTTCGATTTCAATCGATTTGGGGCTGCTAGAGCACTCTGTTTCTTGGGGTTTGTTTACATTTGATTCCATAAATTGGTCCCACGAGTAATGAGGAAGGAAGTATCCCCGGGTAGAGCCTTATACCCCGGATCGGGCACTTATACGACCGGAGGTGCCAGTATCCGGAAGCCACCGTTAGAAGACACACTAACGTAGTGCCATTCATCACAGAGGCACGGTACGGTAACACCGGTGATTACGGGTTTTTTCGAGTTTTCCTCTCTAGATCTGCCATATTTAGTCTAGAGCAGGGGCAACTCGAGCAGGATGTGGTTCTTCACCACGAATGGTCGGTCTTCGGTAGTCGGCATGTGACTGCCAACTCACACACACAAGCAAGCACACACGCTTCACTACCAGAGCCTTAGCCCCCACCACCAACTATAAGGACCCAGTGTCGGACCGCGGCTCAACATCCGAGCGCCAGCGGAGGCTGATTCAGTATCTACAACGGCGTGGGAGGACCACGAAACAAAAGGATAAACGACATCAACGGCGGAGGAAGAACTTATGGAAGAATTCCACAAACAATTTAACAGAACGTTACAAAGGCACAAGATTTTTGGGAAGCAGCGGCGTAAAAAGGCGCAGGACCACAACCAATAACGATCGAAGAGTATAAGGCTCGACAGAAGCGGAACAAACCAAATCGGGAAAAAAAGGAGAAGGTCCGGAGAGCTGGGAAAAAGAAGCAGAAAAGAAGAGAAATAATAGAGTTACACAGACTAATAAATATATCGACAGGGTGTTACAAAGTAAATTTAATTAAAGAACTAGAAGTATTTAAAAAACACGAAAAATAAAAAATAAATAAAAGCAAAATCAAAATGGTACATACACGAGAATCACTTAACGCCCTGGAGGCTAGTCAATCCTTGGTATACGCGCAAATGAAAAAATGGGAAGAGGAAATAGCGCACACAGAAGGGCCGAATATGGAGCTCCTAACTCAAGTACAGAGTCAGTGGGAGCTACTTAAAGATCAACATACCGAGTTATTGAATAACGCATCGGCCTTTACAGGGGACTATTTCGCTAAAGACGGGTATGGTAGAACGCAAACCCTGAAAAACAAAATTTTGGCAGAACTAAATAAACGGGCTGCTAATGAAACAATGAATAATTCAATGGGACAAATGGTGGATGAACAAGAAATTCGCCTACGCGAGTACCACCAGGCAAGACAAGCGCTGCAAGCCACGTTGAAAAGTGCGGGACTAGACCCGAAATTACAAATAGTATATTCGAGATATATTGAAGAAGATTTCCAAAGAAGATTTCCAAGAACAAATTCGAAGAGCGTCGAATAGCCGTAAGAGAAATGGAGATCCCTATATTTTTGGAGAAATCTCTGCATGGTCAGGCTTTTGACATGTTTAGGGAAATGATAGATAATGATGAACACATGAAACCCAGATTAAAACTGATGCGACTCAAAGAAGTTGTAAAGGTGAAGCTTCTTATTTAATTAAGCATCTAATGATACGCGACGAAAACTATAAGACAGCTTTGGAAATTTTAAAAATCGATATGAGAGTAGACGTCAACTGTTCATGAGGAATTACTTTCAAATTCTCGATTTGCCTATGCTGAACAGCGAGTCAGAAAGAAGTGTTCAGAATATGCTAGACACGGCACAAAATGCACACATGCTATAAAGGGCATGGGCGTTGCATTAGAGGACACCGACGTATTCATTGCAGGGATCCTATTAAAGAAATTTGATCGTCAAGCTCAACAAAACGACGAGCAGACTTCGAATTCAACAAAGGAAATCCAGACTCTCCGGAATGTGTTACAGTTCTTGGGAAACATTTGAAAGCCATAAAAGCAGTTAGACAGCCAAGAAGCATGACAAGGGAAAATCCTAAAGTACTGTCAGAAGTTGTGGGTGGAAGCTGCTCGTATTGTCAAATTCCAGGGCACAAACTAACCAACTGCATCAACTTTAATCAACTGACCATTACAGAAAAATGGAATTTTGTGCGTCGAGAGATAATGTTTTAAATGCTGGGGTCACAAGTTTACGGTTTACAGAGGCTGTCAAGTGGACCTAGAATGTTCCAAGTGTGGGAAGCCTCAGTACGATCTGCTACATTTGCCGGAAGAATCAAAAGCGACGCTGATATCAAAACTGGAAAACCACCTTGTTGGCCACAGTGCAGGTTGAAGCCCAAGATGCTAACGGAGAATGGATAACACTTCGAGCATTAATAGATCAAGGATCTCAGGTTACGGTAGTATCGGAGGAAGCAGCTCAAATGTTGAGCGTACCAAAGAAAAGAAGAGGACCCAAATTTATGGGTTAGGAGAAAGCTTGGTAGGAGAATCAAAAGCATCGATACAACTGAGAGTACTTCCACGATTTAAAAGTAATGATCGATTCGAGACTGAAGCAGTGGTTTTAACAAAATTATTAAATCCACAACCACCAATATCATTTGAAAATGATGTAAGAAAGTGTCTCTGGCCGGGGTGATCCTCAGCGGCCCAGAGTTCCTCACAAAATTTATATTGATGAGACGGCCAGACATAAAGTGCCAAAGGTTTTCAGGGACTTGTTTAAAAATGGGGCAGTTAAGGGTTAACCCAGGTCCTACTAGCCCGGAATTCTCCAGCGGCCAGTGCCCACGCCCACGCCCGGAAGTTGTCCAGCGGCGGGACGACCCTAGGGACAAGGGACAAGCGAGGCGCGCCCGGAATGCTCCAGCGGCTGCGCCCGCGACCACGCCCGGAATCTTCCAGCGGCGGGATGGCCCCGAAGACAAGGCGAATGGCCCGGAATATCCCAGCAGCCACTGCCCGAGTCCGCGCCCGGAATTACCCAGCGGCGGCGGGCTCCTATTCCCGTTCCGCCTGAACCCTCGCCCGGAAAGATCCAGCGGCGGCGGGCGCAAGCTGGAGGGAACAGTTAGGACCAAGGGGAGGCGGGGACAGGTGACCTCGTGCTGCAAGTTCGGGCCCGGAATGCTCCAGTGGCCACGGACTCCTATTCCCGTCCTGACTTTTCTCGCGGCCGGAATTCTCCAGCGGCAACGGGAAAGCCTGAAGGGGATTAGTGGACACAGCGGAAGGTACCGGCCCGCGAATCGAGGCGGTAATGGTTCCAGAAACTAAGGTGGGTTTGACTGTACATTATTTATTTTATCTAGGCAAGCAAGGGTGGAGAGATTTTGTCACTGGCCGGCGGCCATGCTCACCCGCTACCTGGGGCCTCGTTGCCCGTATCCTGGCTGGTCCTTGAGTCCTGGGTCCTGGCCGGTGTCCACGTGCACTTGTTTCACTTGGGTTTTTTCCACTTTGTCTTTCACTTCGTTACTCGCGGAGAGAACGCGTCTACTTCGGTTTCTGGGTCATACCAGAGTGATCTCCGCTTCCCGCTGCTGGCATGACCGTGGCCTAGTTCTGCCGACGTTTTCAGTGGCAGCGCTGCTGCGATCGCTTCGCTTCCCGTTCCTCTTCTCGGGACGTTCCCGCTCCCGCCTCTGCTGCGGTTCAAGCCAACCTCTGCCAAGAATTTTGCAGTCGGCGCGTGCCGGCGTCTGTTCGCTGTTCCCTTCACTCCTTTGCTCGGATGCTGTGGCCCTTCGCTCTCGGCCTTTGCGATTGGCGCATGTTGGCGGCTGCGCACTCCTTGGTTCTCGGTCCGATCTTTCGCTCCTCTCTTGTCCCTCTGCTCTTATTGACTCTAAGCTTTCCTGCCTCTCTCCCCTTGCTCTTAAACTCTAAGCTTTGCTGACTCTCTTTCCCTCTGCTCTTATTGAAACTAAGTTTGCTACTTCTCTTTTAGGTTTACTTCTGATTGCGGCTTCATGCCATGTGCGTGGGTTGTATTGATTCTTGTGGCAAGATGAGTTGCCTTTAACTAGATCCGATTTGATAGCGGTTAGCACTGGGAAGTTTTCGGCTAGGACTTCGTCGGACTGGGGAGGATCTTTAATCAAATCTAGATAACGAATCTACAAGAGAATTTAGTGCTAACCTAGCCAGGTGTTATTTTAAGTTTTGTTTATGCGTATTGTTTTATTCGAGCTTGGTGTTAATGCTCTTTATTACCCGCCCAACCTTGTTAACACTCTTCAGAATATAGAAAGTTTTGTTAACCCTAAAGTGAATAGATGTGTGCTTTAGTTTTAGTACCCCATTATTTTTAACTTAATACATTTTATTCATTCAGGTGCAATTCTTTTATCCATGTCAATATGCGTACATTTTAAGGTCAGTTAAGGTCATTTTATAATTTCATTTCAATACATTCTTGTAAGAAAGCTTATTTAACATAGTTAAGGTTTTAAGTAGTAATAGGAATAGTAGTAAGTAATATGTTTAAATTACATTAAATATATATGAATAGAGACGGTTATAGACGGTTATATACAGAAATAGAGATTATTTGTTTTACATTTCCTTTAGTATACGTTTTAATAATTAAACTTTTACCTTTAAGTCCACGTGTGCATGCAGGCCTTTAGCGAAGTGGCTGTAACTTAATTGGTTAGGGTTAGGTTATATAAGAATTTAGGTTATATATATGTAAAAAATCTTTTCCAAGCTCATTTCCATGTTTAATTCGTCCAGTATTTTAAGTTCAGCGTATGTTTTCCAAATGTAATTTATTAACTGTATGATTTCCTTCCTTGATTTTCCTTTTCCTCTTCGGCTTTGGTTTTAGTTGATCAGGTTAAACATTGGCTTCGGCTGATTATAGGAAAATAATAATTTCCAATAGGTGCGCGAGATGTTTATGGATTTAATTTTGTTTTAATTCTGAAATTTTATGTTAAATAAGTCATATGTCTGGCAGTGTGTTAGGACAAAGATTACCTGCGCAAATTCTTTTGCCAAAACTAATGTTTTCCTAGTCTCTTGGTTGTTGTTGTTTCACTTTATGTGTACGCGTGTAACGCTTTATAAATTAATTTATTAAATAATAATGTGCCTTTGACTTATGGCATGTGCTTAAAATTAGACACGTGTTTGCACAACTTGAACTTACTAATCACCAAGAATGATGTGATTTACTTGAGAGACTTCGATCAACTAAAAACGTAGCGCTTAAAAGTTTTCCACTGCACGGCGTGGGCGTTGAATAAGCTTTCTTTATAACGGAGCTGCTGACTGAGATAAGTCAGATAACGCAAGTAATATGCTGACAAGCATGGCTTTATTTTTGATCAAGCTTTTGTTTAGAGATAACAAAAAAAAACCCAGTGACTCTCAAAACTAGCTGTACATAGAAGAACTGACCATCACAGTGTGTGTGTGTGTAGGTGCCTTGGCTTCGTGCCGTGTGAGTGTCGGGTGTGTGTCTAGGCTTCGTGCCGTGTGTGTGTGTGTGTATGTGTCTATAAACAAAGCTTAGCCTTATATCTACACTATTTCTAACTTATCCTACTATATACATTAACTTTACCACGTTGGGTTGTGACTTCGTCACACTCCCCTCCTACTTCCGGGTGGATTGAAGGAAGATAAGGACGCGGCCGTCGCGGTTGATCTGCACCCGGAAGCGCTGCTCCTGCTCCTCCTCCAGGTACCGGAAAGCTCGTCTCCTGGCTCCTCGCAGGCGTTGCTGTATCCGCTCGATCAGCGGTGCTGGTAGCGTGCCGTTGGGCGTAACCCATTCCGGGGGCGTGGGTACCCAATGGCTGTGTAACGGTCGTTGGGTGGGGCTTTCCTCCTCCGACGAGGACCCGCTCGTGGTGTCTGCCCAGGGTGCACTGCGTCGGCGCCCTCGTCTGTTGGGGGACGTCGGTGGTCGGCTCCTGGTCGGCCGGGAAGGGGCGGCGGACGGTGTGCCTAGTTCGTCGCTCAGTTCCTCGGCTCTGCGGCGGGCGACTTCGGCGGCGTACTCGCTGGGTGTGCGTAGTGGGTAGTGAGTCGTGCCTCCTGCGTCCGGCTGGCTGCGCACCGGATCTGTGGTCCGCTGGAGGTGGACGCCAGATAAGGGCCCGGTCCAAAATCTCCTTGTAGGAGGGCGGTGGGGATTGGGCGAGTGTCCCGGGATCGTGGCTTCGTCTTCTGAATCCGCGATTACGACGATGTCGTCTTCGGCGGCGGGCCTGGGGCGTCCTTCTTGCGTGTGGTCATCGGACCCTTCGACCCCGCTGTCGGTGTCCTGTGCATGTCGATGGCTCGGCCCTGGCCCGGCCTCATCCTCCGAGATGGGTTCGTATTGGACTGGGTGCGGGGTGACGGACTCCCGAAGTTGGGCCACTCGCCGGCTCCAGTGGCGTCGAAGCCCGGCCCGGACCCGGCCTCGTCGTTCGAGATGGGGTCGTATTGGACCGGGTACGGAGGTGACGGCTCCCGAAGTTGAGCGGACTTCGCCCGAAGTTGACGTGTTCGTCGGGCAGGTGGTCGAACAGGTCCCTGACCTCAGGGGACCGTTTTTGGCTTCGTTGGCCACTCGATCGAGGAGATCCTGTGGGAACTCCCGAAGCATTCCTGCAGGGTGGCCTCCATCTCATTGTGCAGGCGCCGGGTGGCGGTGGCACCTGCGGTGGCTGCTCTTCGTCGCCGGCGGGCGCTGGGGCGGGCTGGAACTCCTGCGGTCGCGGCGGGTCAGTTCCACCCGCAGTGGGCCGAAACTGTTAGCCCCCGGTTGCTCGTTGACCAGACGTCGACGGCGGCCTTCGAACACTCGGAAGCTGTCCAGCGGCGAAACCTGGTCGTCTTCGGGGTGGGGTCGGCGTCCCCGCCCATGCTGAGGCTCTCTAGCAGCTCGTCCACCGAGATCGGCAACCAGGATCTCCCCACGGCTGAGATGCGTCGGGGTCCCGGTCCCTCGGTGGTAAGGCGTCAACGGCGGTCTCCACGGCGTGGAAATTCGGCGAGTCGAACCCTGCCTTCTCCGCTAGGATGGCCTCCCTCGTCAGCGGGTGGCTATCTCGCCATTGGTAGTGCCGGGGCGGGTGATCCCGGCGAGGTTGCTCGTCGGCCATCGGAGCGGCTGTCTTGCCTGTCGCTTGAGCGGCTGGACGCGGGATTTGGTCCGGCTTGCTGCTATGCGTGGCGGACGCTGTCTTGCGCTGGCGTGCTTGCCGATGGCGCGGTGGTGCGTGCGATGCAGTGTGGCTGTCGTCGTTCGTAGCTGTGGAGAAAAAGATTTCGTTAGGGAGGTGTTTTCGTAGGACCCTACCTAACCGAGTGTGACTCGATCTGGGCGTGGGCTTCTGGCTTAGTGGCGGGGACGCGGCGTAGTGCTGCTTTCCCCAGGTCTCGGGTTCTCGGCGTAGTCGTCTCCATGGCTGAAGCTATCGATGCCTTCGGTGTCGTCCCTCTCTGCGTCCGTCCCTTCTTCGCGGTACGGCTTTAGTTGGCCCAAGCTCGCAGTCCGTCGTCGGCGACTCCCGGGTACGATGTTTGGCGACGGAAATTTTGCGACCCGGAAGGGTCCTTTGTACTTCGCGGCTAGCTTGGCCGCGAATCCATCGTCTCACCAGCACCAGTGACCCTACTGGTGGCCTCCATGTCCGTCAGCGTAAGTTGTACTGGCGACCTTGGTCAGCCGCGGCTCGTTCGGCGTTGTCTCGGACAACCTTAAAGATGCTCCTTAGCTGCTCGCCTCTCTCGGTTGGGGCAATCTCCGGGGTGCCTCGTCCAGGTGTGACCTCGTCGTACAGGGTCTTCGGTAGCCGAGGTTCCCGTCCCCGTGTCAGGAACGCCGGGCTGAATCCCGTCGTGTCGAAGACGCTGCTGTTGATGGCCAGGGATATTTCTGGCAACAGTTGGTCCCATCCGTTCTGTGGGCCTCCGTCCAGATATTGGTCGATCATCGTTTTAATCGTCCGGTTGGCCCTCTCCGTCGGGTTTTGCCTCTGTGTGTATGGCGCCGTGTGCTGCAGCTCCATGCCCAGCGACTTGCAGAAGTTCTGGAATGACCGACTCTTAAACTGCGTGCCGTTGTCGCAGACGAATGTCCTCGGAACTCCAAATCTGCTCAGGATCCGCTCTCGAAACGCGCGTTCGAGTTGGGTTCCGGTTGCCTTCCGTAAGGGAACCAGTTCCACCCAATTGCTAAAGGCATCCAGAAATACCAGAAGCATGGTGTTGCCTTGCTTTGACCGCGGGAGCGGGCCGACGAAATCTGCGCAGAGAACATGGAATGGCTCCTTGACCTGTCGGGTAAACATCGTCCCTGCAGGTTTCTCCTGGCTTACCTTGTACCTCTGGCAACTCGTGCAGTGGCGAACATAGCGGGCGACGTCTCGGAACAAACCCTGCCAGTAGTAGCGCTGGGCCACGCGATTACTGGTTTTCCGGATTCCCAAGTGCCCTGCGATGGGTTGATCATGGCACTCCTCGAGGACTCGTTGGCGGTAGTCCGTCCCTACGCACAGCTTCCATGGTGTGTGCTCCTTCTCCTCCGGTTGCATTCCGATGCGGCGATATACCTGTCCATTTTCCTCTCTGTAGTCCGGGAACTTAGCGGGTTCGGTCCGTATCCTCTGGAGCATCCTCGCGATCCACTTGCAGTTGACTCCACTTACCTGTGCTTGCTGCGCCAGCGGTTGGCGAGAAAGGGCGTCGGCCATTAGGTTCTGGGCCCCTTTCCGGTAGTAAACGTCATATTGGCATTGCTGCAACTCGAGAGCCCAGCGTGCGATCCTGCCCGTCGGGTTGTCTATCGAGTTCAGCCATTTTAGCGAGTGATGATCCGTGAGCACGTCAAAACGGTACCCCTCGATGTAGCACCGCATCTTCCTGATTGCCCACACGATGGCGAGACACTCCTTCTCTGTCACCGAGTAGTTCCTCTCGGCCGTGTTGAGCCGTCGGCTAGCGTAAGCTACTACCCTCTCCTGTCCCTCGATGGTCTGTGTCAATACGGCTCCTATGCCGTATTCGCTGACATCAGTCTGTAGGACAATTTTCTCGGCGAAGTCTGGGCAGGCCAAGATGGGTGCCTCTGTCAGTAGCGCCTTCAGTTCCTGAAAGGCGTGATCCTGCCTCGATGTCCACTCCCACTTCTGGCCTTTCTTCAATAGCGCGGTCATTGGTTCCACCACGTCGGCGAAGTTGGGAACAATGCGGCGATACCAGGATGCGATTCCCAGGCATTTCCGGAATTCCTTTAGGCATATCGGTGGCTTCAGCTCCCGGCGACCTTGTCCGGGTCCGTGTGAATCCCGGCTTCGCTGATTACGTGTCCCAGGTATACGTTGTGTCGTTGGAAAAAGTGGCACTTCGCTTTGTTGAGGCGCAAGTTCGCGTTGCGCAGGCGGCGGAAAACTTTCCTCAAGTTGGCGACGTGCTCCTCCAGTGTAGATCCTATGACGATGATGTCGTCCAGATATGCGAACGCATGGGGTTCCATATCCGGACCAATGACCGTGTCTAAAGCGCGCTGGAACGTGGTGGGGGCGGAGTGCAGGCCGAACGGCATTACCCGCCAGTGAAACAACCCTCTGCCGGGGACGGTAAAAGCCGTGCACTCCCGGCTGTCCGGGGCTACTGGTATCTGCCAGTACCCGTTCATGAGGTCCAGCGTAGAGATGAACTTGGCGTTACGTTAAATCTGGTGGATCCTCGGGAGCGGATAGGCGTCGGGTACGGAATTCTCGTTGATTTGGCGATAGTCCACGCACATGCGGACATCGCCGTTCTTCTTGGCCGCGATCACTATGGGTGCGCTGTGTGGACTCTTTGAGGGCTCGATGCGCCCGTCCCGTAGAAGCTCGTCGATTTGTCTATCGATGATGGCCCTCATGGCCGAGTTGCTCGGAAAGTATAGCTGCTTGAGGGGCCGGTCGTTCCGCATGATGATCCGGTGCGCTGCGATGTGGGACACTCCTGACAGGGTGTCAAACAGGGCCAGTTCCTGCTCTAGGAATTCCTTTACCCAGGGCTCGGGATAGCTGGGTCCTCGGACTCCTCTGGCTCGGATGAATCTCGGTCCTCTGTGGGATGACTCACCGAGTTAACAGTTCGGCATAGGGCGGGCTCTGCTCCGGCGTTTCCTCGACGTGATCCAACTGGGTGGCTGGTTCCCGCCCGGGTTGATTGTCGGCCTCCGGGGCGTGCTATCTTCAACTCCGGTCGGCTTTGTGCTGGCGGTACCCTGGCATGCTCTGGGGCTGTGTTCCGAGGCGGGGTTCGAGGCGTAGAACGTGGCTGGTCTCGGGGTGCAGAGCGTGGCTCTGTCGATTGTCCGCGGTGGGTAGAGCGTGCCTCTTCTTGGGGGGCCGTGTGCGGCTGTTCTCGGCGGGCAGAGTGTAGGGCGTGGCCCTTCCTGGTGTGTGGAGCGTGGCTCCTCCTGATTGTTTCCGTGGGTTCTAGGCGTGAGCCTCTGGCTTGTCTCGGGTCCTTGGGTGCTGGTCGCCGGGCTCCGTGCTCGGGTCCAGGGTGGCTTCGTGTGGGCGTCCGGTAGCAGGCTGAGGGTCTGGCCCCCGCACTGCATGGTGGCTCCGATCCCGCAGAGGAAATCCATTCCTGGGAGTACGTCATCCAGGACTTCGGTCATCACTAGGAGGATGGTTGGTGCCCGCTGATTCCCGAGGTGGACGACGTTGGCGGCTAGGGCCCGAGTAAGTTCCCGACATGTCCCGTCGGCCAACTTAACTTGAGTCCTGATGTCCCGCATGTTCTTCTGGTTGCCTAGTTCCCGGGCCAGGTTCTCGCTGATGAAGCTGTGAGTAGCTCCGGTGTCCAGGGTAGCTACGAATCCTCGTCCTTCCATGGTGATGGCGGCGCGGATGCGTCCCTGGTGCTGGTGGAGGGTACCTCCTACTGGCTGCGTGGGCTGGACGGGTTCCCCGGGTGATTCCCGGCCACTCGGGGCCCGTTCCCGTTTCCCGATGCTGAACGTCGGCAGCAGTCGATGGTCCGGATTCCTCGACGTCCACACTCCCAGCAGAAAATGAGGCGCGGGTTCCGGCACTCCGCAGAGAAGTGTCCCATTTGGCCGCAGTTGCGGCAGGCGTCGCGAACGTTGACTGGTTCCTGTGTGGCGAGGCTACGCTCTAACTCGTGCACGCGTTCCGGCTCATGGATCCGTTGAGCGAGTTGCCAGCGGGGTCCGTCGGGACATCCTGTCTGCTTCCGTCGTATGATTGTACCTGGGTTCCTGCCGTGGGCTTGGGGAACGGTAATCCTGGGCTCGCCCGCCCCGGCTGCGTGTTACCTCTGTAGTCGAGCACCATGTGGGTCACCTCCGCTAGGGTGCGGAAATCCTGCCTCCGGGTAAACAGTTGGTACTTCGGGAGCATGTTGTCGTAGATCCGCTCCAGCTCTCGGTCCGGAGAATCCTGCTCGGCGCATCTGTAAGCAAAGGTCAACCAAGTATAATTTAAAATGGTTCGTTTGGTCGTTGAAAGTGAGTCCTGATCTCGTCCTCCAGCCGCTGGTAGTAGCGCGGTTGCAAGAAAAATCCAGGAACTTGCGGCGAACTTCTGCCCAGCGGGCTTCTTGAAGGCCACTGGTCCGGAACCAGCTTTCGGCTCGGCCGGTCAGCAGCACCACCAGGGCTTGGGCCAAATACTCCCGGTCGATCCGGCAAGTATAGGCGCGCTCCTCGATGTGCTCGATAAATCCCAGCGGATCCGTCGTCCCGTTGAACAAAAGTCCCCATTTGGTCATCCTGTCTATCAGGGTGGCCACCATGCTGGAGTCTGCACTGTGAGTCGCGGTGCGCGGATGTTCCTCCGCCTTCGGGATCACGCGTCGCCCTGCGGCGGGAGAAGTGCTACGTGGTAGCTGAAGAGTGGGTGGCACCGGCTGTGCCGACGTGGTTGGTCCTGGCGAACTGAGAATCGGGTCCAAGTGCATCGGCGAGAGCAACTTGGTATCCCCGGTGGGAGCGTTCCCGAATTTACGTTCAAGTTCGTTGAGTCGAACCTGGTTTGCCTCGGAGTTTTCCGGGTCCCGAACGAATGCTATGAGCCGAGCGCGCTGCTCGTGGAGAATGGCTTCCAACTCGTGCTTCTTGCGGTAGCTAATCCACGTGACGCCCATGGTACGGTATCCACCGCGGCGAAAACACGGAAAACGATATAGCAGTAGGGGCCCAGCTGCCCAAAGGATCAGGTATCCGGTGGTCAAGGACTCGTTAAGTGCGTTGGACCTCGCAGGGCCCGTTGGGAATTTACTCGTCATGCCGTACGAAATGTATTTAAATTTTATTTTGTTTTATTTTATTTTATTTATTTTAATGTATTTTATTCTCGGCGCTGGATCACGCACTATCCCCTGGTTGGTTACGGTCTTATTTTTATTTTATTTATTCACGGAGCAGGATCACGCAGGATCCTCTGAGTATTTCACTGCTTTGTTTTGGGTCCTGGTTATCGTTATTATTTTATTTGTAGTTTGTTGATCAAGGATTGAAGGACCTTCCCGTTGAGTGTCGATTATGAGCAAGGACCACAGGTTTCGAAGGATGTTTACAGGATAATGGTTTACCACGGCGAAAGGATATAGCGAAGTGTCCTCGAAGATAATTATTTAACACGGCGAAAGGATATAGCAAAGTGCCCTCGAAGATAATTATTTAACACGGCGAAAGGGTATAGCGAAGTTTTCACGACAAGAGGGTATTATCAAGTGTCATACTATTGCAAGGGCTGACTCTTATATTGGTCAGCCGGCGGCGCAGCCGAGGCGAAGAGAAAAAAGATGCGCGCGGGCGGCGTTACTACGGTGGCAGAGGGCGTCGCTCTGCCGGCGTTGACGCTGGCAGAGGTGTCAGTGCTGACTTCTTGCGTTAAAACTTGGGCTTGGCTTAGCGACAATGTTCCTCGTGGAGGACGGAAAATTTTATCGGCGATTCCTGGCGCGACACGTGTTTGAAAAGAATGTTCGCGAAAAATGCACACCTCCCCATGAATTATGCAAATTTTTCCCTCTAAAAAGTCTGGTTTTGGCCGGTGGGGCTTTAATCCTCCAAGATGAGGGTGTCCTTTATGTCCTGGCCGGTCCCTGTTCGGGCGCCATGTAAGGAAGTGTCTCTGGCCGGGGTGAGCCTCAGCGGCCCAGAGTTCCCCTCACAAAATTTATATTGATGAGACGGCCAGACATAAAGTGCCAAAGGGGTTCAGGGACTTGTTTATAGGGGAACAATGGGGCAGTTAAGGGTTAACCCAGGTCCTACTAGCCCGGAATTCTCCAGCTGCCAGTGCCCACGCCCACGCCCGGAAGTTGTCCAGCGGCGTGACGACCCTAGGAATGCTTCAGCGGCAGCGCCCGCGACCACGCCCGGAATCTTGCAGCGGCGGGATGGCCCCGAAGACAAGGCGAATGGCCCGGAATATCCCAGCAGCCACTGCCCGAGTCCGCGCCTGGAATTACCCAGCGGCGGCGGGCTCCTATTCCCGTTCCGTCTGAACCCTCGCCCGGAAAGATCCAGCGGCGGCGGGCGCAAGCTGGAGGAGACCAGTTGGGACCAAGGGAAGGCGGGGGACCGGCGACTACATTATTTATTTTATCTGGGCAAGCAACGGTGGAGAGAACGCGTCTACTTCGGTTTCTGGGTCATACGAAAGTGATCTCCGCTTCCCGCTGCTGGCATGACCGTGGCCTAGTTCTGCCGACTCTAAGCTTTGCTGACTCTCTTTCCCCTCTGCTCTTATTGAAACTAACTGCTCCTGCGTCTCAGCTCTCTCATAATTGAGGCTGCCATATCGGCAACCGCGTTCCAATTGGCTTGGCTCTCCAGCATGTAAGCGATGACTGTATCAGGCGTTAGTGGGCAGTTCGAGGCTGCTTCCACCGAGGCTCGTTCCCTACTGAATAGGGGCAGGCAAAGAAGGCGTGTTCCGCGTCGTCAGTGTAGGCACTACCGCAGAAGTCGCAGTGCGGATCATTCTCGTGCTTAAACTTCCACAGGTATGCCTTGAAGCATCCGTGGCCTGTGATGAGCTGCGCGGTGTAGAAGTCCACCTGCCCGTGGCGTCTCTGTATCCAGGGAGTCAGCCTGGGGATGAGCCTGTGAGTCCATCGTCCTGTGCTCGCGTTGTCCGATCTTTCCCTGCCACCGAGCGACAGTGCTGCTTCGCTGGACTCTGCTGCCCGAGGTTCCTGTCCTGCGCTCTGCTGCAAGTAAGTCGATCGGGATTGCTCCCGAAACAACTAGCGGTGCTTCTTCCGAGACAGTGCAGAAGCAGCTTGATATACGCAAGGCACAGCGTCTGTACACAGACTTACATTGCCGGCTGTAGGTTGGGGACGTCATGGCCTCTGCCCATACGGGCGCTGAATACAGGATGGTCGAGGTCACCACTGTGGCAATGAGCCGTCTGCTGTGTTGTTTGGGGCCACGCGTGTTGGCCATCATCCTTGAGATAGCTGCGGTTGCCTTGGATGCCTTGGCAGCTGCATACTCCAGGTGGCACTTGTACGTCAACCTGTGGTCGATCAAGACGCCTAAGTATTTGATCACCAGGCTGGATTCGATGCTGGTGGAGCCGACCCTAAAGTGCAACCTCTCTACCGCCTTTCTGCTGCTTATGAGCACTGCCTCTGTTTTGCGCTCTGCCAGCGCTAGTCCGTTTTCTGCGAGCCACTTCATCAGGGTGTCGATCGCCTGGCTGCATTTACCGGAGACGTCGATCAAGTGCTTCTCCACCGTAACCAGCGCGATGTCGTCCGCGAAGCCCACTACGGAGCTTCCATCAGGTAGACGCAGCCTAAGGATCCCGTCATACATGACATTCCAGAGGATTGGCCCTAGGACAGACCCTTGTGGTACGCCCCTGTCACCTGGTACTTCTGCTTACCCGCTTCCGAGCTGTACAGAAGGATGCGGTCCTTAAAATAGTCGGCTATTAGGTGGATGAGGTAGCCGGAGATGCCGCCGCGCTGGAGTGCTTGGAGGACAAGGCTCCAGTTCGCTGAGTTGAACGCATTTTGACGTCCAGTGTGCAGACAAGGCAGTATTTCTTGGCGCCGCCCTGCCACCTTTCGCCCTCGATGGCTTTTGCGGCCAGCTGTGTTACCTCCCGGATAGCGTCAACCGTGCTTCGCTTCTTCCGGAATCCATGCTGGTGGTCCGAAAGTGCTCCGCGTTCTTCTATCTCTTTCTCCAGCAGGTTGCAGATTATGCGCTCGAATATCTTCCCCAGTGTATTGAGCATGCAGAGGGTCGATATGAGGAGGGGTCGTCGTTGAGCTTGCCGGGCTTCGGGATGAGTACGAGCCTTTGCATCTTTCATCTTCTAGGGAAGGTTCCTTCGCTGAGGCACCTGTTGTACAACTGCACAAACAGTCTCGGGAGGCTTTTATTATAGCTAGCAGTGCCGCATTGGGGATGCCATCGGGTCCAGGGGCCTTGGACTCCTTGCTGCATGCTAGCGCTCTTAGGACTTCCGCCTCTTCAATGTGAGCCGGTTCTCCGACTTCCACACTTGGGGGTGTTGACGGCGGCTGTGCTGGGAAGAGTGCGGAGACTATCGCTCCAAGCTGTTCCTGGCAAGATGGGGTCGGCTGTCTGATGAGTTTACCCATGACCATCCTGTACGCAGAACCGAAAGGTTCTCGGTCCGCCGCGTCGCATAAGGCAAGAAAGTGCTTGCTCTTGCTGGCTTTATAGCGATCTTGAGGGCCTTCTTACTGGCTCTGTAGTGAGCCTCATACAGCTCCTGTGTGGGACGTCCTCTATTCCTCTGGCACCCTCCTTCTCGCAGACAGGCAATCGCTCCTGGCCTTAGCAATCTCCTCGTTCCACCAGGGAACTGGGCGCCTGGTTCCTCCCTTGCTAGCTCACCAAACCTGCGTCACAGGCTTCCTAATCCTAGCCGCTACCACCTCCGCACAGGTGTTTGCATCGCCGTTTAACGTGGTGCTATTCATGCTGTTTAGAGGAGCTCCTTGTTGAGGGTTTGTACCTTGTAGGCTCTTTCGCCGCAGGTTGGGACAGTCAGATTGCGCCTCGTCTGGGTGATGATTGCTGCGTGATCGCTGTAGGTTAGCAAGTCCGTAACCTTCCAGTCGCAGTCCCTTGCGAGCTCCGGGCTTGCAAATGACAGGTCGATAATCGACTCCCGGCTGGCCTTGCTGAAAGTGCACCTGTTTCTCTCATTGAGGAGACAGACATTCAGAGTGGCCAGGGCGTCCAGGAGAATTGTTCCCCGCTGGGTCGTTTTTCGCTACCCCAGTTAGTAGCCCACGCGTTGAAGTCCCCAGCAATTAAGACAGGGGCTCGTCCCCTGGCGTCCTGGACGATCTCCTGAATTATGTCCCTGAATCCGTCTATGTGTATGCTCGGAGCTATGTAGCAACTATATAGGGTAACCTTTTGGAATTTGGCCCTGGAGTAGCCAGTTCCCGATGCCCTTTGCGAAAGGTGCCCTGGAGGTTGCCCACAGCTCCAGATGGCTGCACCCCGTCCTTGCTCTGCTGCCACACGCCTTCTGTTTTGCCTTGTAGGGCTCGCTTAGGATGGCGATGTCTACTCCCTGCTCGGTCACAGTCTGTAAGAGTAGATCCTGTGCTGCTCGACAGTGGTTCAGGTTAAGTTGCAGGAGCTTAACCATTTAGGCTTTAAAGGGCCTTCTGGTACTCTGGGCATGACCTGCTCAGGGTGGTGTGTTCTGCCTCTCTGCCTTTTTTTCCTTTCCTCCTGCTTAGGATGCAGCTGGGTTTGGCTTCAGTGCACTTGGCGTGCTTGTATCCTGTGCCTCCGCATTTGAAGCATGACTCCTGTGTTAGGGTGGCGGTTGCTTCGGTCGCTCGGCATCTCACCGAGGTGTGCCCAAACTCCATACATTTGAAGCAACGCCTTGGCTCCGACTGCAGATAGACCATCCAATACGGATTTTGCCCTTCTCTAGGAGCCTCTGCGCGTGCTCGGGTCTTAGGTTGACCGTGGCAGTTTGCGAGCCACCGTAGCCTTTCCTCAGCCTAGGTGTTGCGTCGCCCGGGATGTCGCTTTCTTCCCCGCAAACAGCGCCATGGTAACCTCCTCAGCATTAGTGAGCTCGTCCAGGTCGCGGATCTCCACTTGCACCGTCTCTTGCATAACCGCCACCTCGGCCTTGCCGGCGATGGCCGTCCGGATGGCTGCCTGGAGATGCTGCGTGGAAGGGTCTCTGGGGTTCTGCATCCTGAGCAGCAGGCCGCCACTGGCTGTCCTTCGAATTCCTTGGACCTTCTCCTTAAGTCCTTGGAGGGTGGGCTCCGTCCTAACCATCTTAAGCATGTCCGCGTAGGACCCTCGCTACATTTGATGAGGATGGCATCTGGGCGGTGCTTTCTGGGTACCGCCGTACGGGTTGGTTGGTCCGCGTTGATCGCGGAGCTTTCCGCTTTCTTCTGCGGCTTTCTGCTTTTGGCATTACTTGCTGCCAGGTGGGATTCGCTGCTGGATTGAATTCGGTCACGGTCGGGTGGGCTCCGTTGGCTATCCTGTTAGGGTGGGCTACTGGGCCTACCAGCGAGGGTGTGGTCTGCTGCCATATGCTACGGGTCGTCCCTCGCGTTTCTCTTCGCAAAGTAAGGCGCTTATCTCCTGTTGCAGCTTCCTCATTGCTTGCAAGGATTCTATAGTGCCCTGCGTGACATGGCGGACGGCCTTTTGTTATTGCTCTTGGTGTCCGTAAATTTGCCGATCATCTCCTCCAGCATCTTCCCAAGTTCCTCGGTGAGGGCTGGGGCGCTCTTCTGTATGCGCTGCTTCTTTGGGAAGCCAGCATTCCCTCAGGGCTGGTGGAGTCCCAGCTTCTTTGGGGTGACCTGATCCTCTGTGTTTTGTCCAAACACAAACACAGGCCCGTGCACTTTGGGCGGCGCCGAGATTGGGTGTGGCTCCATCGCCGGTCTAGGGGTGACCTTTGGACCTTCTGCTTGATCCGCTCGAAGTTGAGCAGCAGCTCCTCTTCTGCCCTGGCTACTGCGGGGCCGGGGTTTCGTCAGCCCGGCCTACCGACGCTAGCTCCATCGTACCTAGGCTCGAATAGGGGTCCCTCGGTGCACTGGGATTTCCCCAGTGGAAGCCTGAGGGGAGTTATTCCGCTCCTTCTCGGACCCCAGAGCCCCAATTTAATGGCGCCGCCGCAGCTGAGGGGTTGGGAGGTAGCCAGTTCCTTGGCCTTTAGCACTTTGTTGCCCCTGTAGCCAAGAACCGACGGTTACCTACGAGCTTTGAAATTTGAGCTATGAAATTTGAAATTTAAAAGGAAATTCTGCAATTCCCAACACTGCGATCTGCCAGGCACAACAGTGCGCGCCGCAAAGCTCGCTGTTGAGCTTTAGCAGGTCGCTGTTAGATATTAACAGCCCGCTGTTACCCTCAGTGTTGCTCAACACTATGGTCAGCTGATCGTGTTTACCGACGAAAGCAGAAAACAGAAAGCGCGGTGAAAACTTGGCTCCTGGAAAAGTGCGCGGGAGAGGCTTTCTCGCCTATGGAGTGCGGGAGAGTATTCCCCCGGCCCCCCGATCCGTCCAGCGGATCCACAGGCGCCAAAAGGTGGAGGATGGCCAGGAATTGGATTTGGAAACCGCAAAATGATGAGTTCAGTTTTAAAATCAACATAATAGATGAAACAAGTAGAAAGCAACAGTCGAGAGTGCTCGACTGTGAGATACCCGTACCCAAACGTATGACGGTTTCTTCTTAATTAAAAATTAAATCACCGCTCGAATTAGCTCCCGACTAAATAAATTATTTGTCATATATTAAATCGGGACCCAGGGAGGCTATTGCAAATAAATGGGTAAACCATTTATTCATTTATTACAATTACATTCTATTACAAGAAACAAATCGCCTTGTTATTGAAAAGTGTGGAAGCTATTAGAAGTAACAATCGCTGTGCATAACGCAACATAGAGCATAGCCCAGACGTCTAAGCGGTGGGCAAGCGTTTTTATGCAAGAAAGTTCTGGGTTCTAAACCCGCCCATGCCAAAGAATTTATTTACATTTTATTTTAGATTCCTATTCATTTTTCGGCAAAGTTGGGTTATAAAGTAAATTTTGTTATTTTTATCATTTCTTGGTCACGCTCGTTCTTTTCTGTAGCTTGGCGAAATTTTTTTGGTCAGCAGTCGATCTTTTTCTCTTTCACATATACTTGTTTTGTGCATCTCTATTATAATAAACAAACCGCCTTCTGATTGAAAAAAAGTGAAGGCTATTAGAAGTAACAATCGCTGTCTATTAGTGAAGATGGAACATAGCCGAGGCGTCTAAGCGATGGGCATTCATTTTCTATGCAGAAAGTTCTGAGTTCTAGTCCCGTTCATGCCAAAAAAAATTTTTTATCTTTTTATTTCCGATTCTTATTAATTTTTTCCCCTCTTTATTTAAATAATACATTTTATATCAGTTTGGAAAAGTTGGGCAATAAAAGTGAATTTTGTTTTTCTTTCTCATTTCTTGGTCACGATCGTTCTTTTCTGTAATTTGGCGCAATTTTTTTGGTAAACAGTCGATCTCTTTTCTCTTTCACACACACTTTTTCATTTCAATATAAAGCATCTTTTCATTAAAAAAATGTAGAAGGTATTAGATGTTAACAATCGCTGGCAATTTTATTTCAGTTCTGCCAAAATTAGGTTAACAGTTGTTGAAACATACTTCATATGAAAAAGGCGCTTCATATGAAGTACAGCCGATGCACTTACGTTTTGCAAAATTGGCCCGAGCTCAATCCCACAAAAAAACAAAATATTTTCTTTTTTGTATTTTTATTCAAAAATTTTTTTTCTATTTGTGCTCCGGGTATAATAACAAAGGAAAAAGGAAGAAATGCAAAAAAAAAAAAACAAAAAAAGTATTGGCGCGGTCGGGGCTCGAACCTACGACCTAGACGGCTACAGGCTGCGCAACTTGCAATAGCAGCGTCTTAGGGGTGTTTTAAAATTCTAACCTTATTTAAAATTCTAACCTTATATTAATCTCCCATGTTTATCTTCCGATTTTACTGAAATTTTCAGAAAACGTCCGCTTAAACCTATTAATTTATTGTATCTATTAACTTTAACCCGAAAATAACTAGTATGTATAGCTTAATTTACGTTTTTATTATTTTTAGGGCGGAAGTGGGCGTGGCCAAATTTTAAAACAAACTTGATCTGCGTGCAACAGATTCCAATGTTGTCACCAAATTTGGTAACTCTAGCTCTTATAGTCTCTGAGATCTGTTGTTTCACACGGACGGACGGACGGACAGACGGACAGACGGACATGGCTAAATCGACTTAACTGGTGACGCTGATCAAGAATATATATACTTTATAGGGTCGGAGATTTCTCCTTCTGCCTGTTACATACATTCTAACTTATAATACCCTTGTACCCGATGGGTACCGGGTATAAAAATTATAACGAAAAGAAGAGCGCTGTCTACACTAGCAAGGATTTTTGATCCAATGGGCTGGTTGTCACCATCAACAATTATAGCGAAGTTATTTATTCAAAAGCTGTGGATATCTGAAGTTGGATGGGATGAGATATGGGATGAAAAAGTGGTCAATGAATTGATTAACTTTTATACAAAGCTACAAGCAATAGAGAATATACGGATTCCACGATGGACTGGAGGATCAACAAAACAACCGATAGAAATACATGCAAGCAAGCAAAACAAAAGTTAATCCAATTAAGAACAGATATACATTACCAAAATTGGAACTTTGTGCAGCACATCTACTGGCGTGTTTAAACATGAACACGTATATATATATGTGGATATCTGAAGTTGGATGGGATGAGATATTGGATGAAAAAGTGGTCAATGAATTGATTAACTTTTATACAAAGCTACAAGCAATAGAGAATATACGGATTCCACGATGGACTGGAGGATCAGCAAAACAACCGATAGAAATACATGGGTTTGCAGACGCATCCGAATCAGCATATTCAGCTGTAGTATATGAAAAGACAGCAAGTGGAATCACCATAATAGCAAGCAAAACAAAAGTTAATCCAATTAAGAACAGAAATACATTACCAAAATTGGAACTTTGTGCAGCACATCTACTGGCGTGTTCAAACATGAACACGTATATATATATATGTCCTTCGAGCCGGATCAAAATGTAAGAGAGGCTGCAAATAAAGCAAACGTCTACATTTGTTGAGTTGATATTTCAAACTGAGTTTATTTTTAATAAGTCCTAGCTTAAGTAGCTAACATGAAAATCTTATGTCTAGTTGTATTTTCTTCTTTGGGAATTCTCATAATCTTATCTCTAACAAGACCATACAAACATAGTTGCTGTACAAATATTTCAGGGATGAACCCAAGCAACAGTTCGAGATACATTTCTCGATTCCTAGTGACGTTTATATTTAGATCTATGCAGACACACGCTTATCAGTACAGCGCTGCTGGTTTGCTATTTACATAGAATTCTTATATATATATACGTGTTCATGTTTGAACAGGCGAAATTGTTGAATGTAGTAACAGCAACCATACCTACTAAAAAAAAAATATATGTTTGGAGTGATTCATCAATTGCGTTAAGTTGGATAAAAAACTCAAGGAAAAAAGACAAGTTTATACGGTCAAAGGTTGAGCATATTCAGCAACTAGCACCAACAGCCTCATGGAGGCAAATAGGATCAAAAGAAAATCCAGCTGATTTGGGAACCGGAGGTGTACAATCGGACAAGCTGGGAACAGCTGAACTGTGTTGGAAAGGACCACAGTGGCTTCAAAAAGAAAAGGGGGACTGGCCCTTGCATGGGGATGAGCCTTACCTGAATAATATAATTGCGGTAAAACGAGAAAATGATCTACACAATATGGAGAATAAATTCAGCGATTTGGAAAAACTAGTCAGAGTAATGGCTTATGTACAAAGATTCATAGGTCGATGTAAAAAAGAAACGTCATCGCCATAGGGAAATTTATCAGTAAAAGAGTTGGAAAAAGCACGAATACAAATTTTCAACTTGCATCAATTAAAGGAATTTCCAGAGGAGATAGCTAAACTAAAAGGACAAAAAGAGATAGACTCGAAAAGTAAACTGGCACCCTTACACCCATTTCTGGATAAAGATGAGATTTTAAGAGTTGGAGGCAGGTTACAATTTTCGGATCTCAAATTTAATCAAAAACATCCAATCATAGTTAATAAGTCGCATTTGGCAAAACTCATAATTCAAAAAACACATTCAAACACATTACATGGAGGAAATAAGATAATGGAATCACGAATCAGGAAGGAGTTTTGGATAATGGGTCTGAAAAACATGATAAAGGCCGTTATATACCAATGCGTTCGCTGTACCAGATTTCGACAACAATATGCGCAACAATTGATGGGACAGATTCCGAAGCAACGAGTAACAACATCACAACCATTTACTCATACAGGAGTGGACTAGGCCGGACCTATCAATATGAGAGTATCAAAAGGACGAGGGCAGAAATCATACAAAGGATACATAGCGGTGTTTGTATGTGTGAGCACCAAAGCCGTTCATTTGGAAGCAGTAAGTGATCTTTCCACGGAAGCCTTCATGGCAGCGCTCAGGAAAGGACGATGCAGTCATATGTATTCAGACAATGGTTCGAATTTCGTTGGAGGAGAAAGAAAATTGAATATGGATTTATTAGAAGCTGTGAAACGCAACAGTATAAATCCAACACTAGCAGAGGAGGGGATACCATGGCACTTAATTCCCCCGGAAAGTCCTCACTTTGGAGGAATTTGGGAAGCAGGAATAAAATCAGTAAAACATCATTTAAAATGAGTCATAGGAGACAGCATGCTAACATATGAAGAAATGAGTACACTGTTAGCAGGAATCGAAGCTATATTGAACTCCAGACCTTTGTATCCGATCGATGAAGGAAACAACCTTGAAGAGATTCTGACACCCGCACATTTTCTGACTGGAAGACCAACGCTAGACGTACCTGAAGATATAACGGAGAAGCACATATCGCCTCTCGATAGATGGAAACTGTTGACGAAAATGAAGACACATTTCTGGCAAAAATGGAAGGATGAATACCTAGTCACGCTTCAAAAGAGACCCAAATGGGAAATTGAAAGAATGAATTTAGAAAAAGGTCAAATAGTTCTAATAAAGAATGAGAACACAAGTCCAACAAAGTGGCCACTTGGAAGAATAGAAGAAACACACCCTGGAGCCGATGGGAAGGTTAGAGTGGTCTCCGTAAAAGCACAGAATGAAGTAATTAAAAGACCAATAGTGAAACTATGTCCACTGGAAACGGAGCAAAGGATGGATAAAAGCGATCAATTTAAAAATATTCGACCATCAGTTTTGTTGAATTGCCTTCTTATATTATCGTTAATGAGCTGAGTTAGAACATTGGAGGATTCAGCGAGCGAAGTAATGGATCTGCAACCGTTGCAGAATGATACAATGATATATCTGGACAATCTGGGATTAGTGGACATCGCAGCATCAAAATGGAATTGGGTTATATATTATAACTTGGAACCATATAATACGGAACTAAAGCAATTAGAGAAATATATCTGGGAGCTTGCAGTAAATTGCAACACGTTAATTCTATATGAAGGAGCTTGTAAAATAATGGTGCACAATTTCGATATCAGACTAAAGCAACTTAAGGCAAACAACGAGTTGATATTCAAAAATAAAAGGCAAAAGCGAGCACCGTTCGAGTTTATTGGAACATTACATCATATTTTATTTGGAACTATGGATGCGGCAGATAGGGAAAAAGTCGAAGAAAATATTAAAAACATTTTTGACAACCAGCAGGATTTGCAAAGAATGTATGCTAAACAAACATCGGTAATTGATTCGACATCTATATATATAAAAATGGAGCCCAAAAAATGTGTCGTAAAAAACTACTGGAGAACGGCTGGGCCGATTTGGTTCAAATTTTTTTTCAGTTGTAGGTAACTAACAGGAGAAGGTCAGAACGTAATAAAATTTTTAGAAAATCCTCCAGGGTAATAGTGAAAAACAGATAATTAAAATATCAAATTATATAAAACAGTAGTGTATCGAAATATATGTCAAAGCAAAAACAAATCGTTTCAATATTATTCGGTTTCTTATTCGTTTTTATCAGACGTCCGGATTTGTTTAATTTCTTCCTGTGATTTGTAGGAATAATGCCTGCTATAAGACGGCCAAACATTGGACGACGTACACGTCGAGCAACATATAGTCGGAATGTCCATGAAAGTCAAACGCAAGACGAACGTGCAGAAAGAAATGAATCGAGACAAATCCGTTTATCACAGATTTGCTCTACACAAAGAGTACCAAGAACAGACTTGAATCGCGCTGCATTTGCATACAATTTCTCAACGTCCTACAAAGACCATAGCTGCGTTGTTATCGGTTTATTGTCTGTGGTATGTCAGCACTGCAATGCAATGCAAGTTTCGATTGGAAGCTCCCGGCTTATGCTGCGCAGGTGGCAAGGTAAAATTGCCGGTTTTGACTCATCCACCAGAGCCATTGTATTCGCTTCTATATGGAAATACAAGCAAATCAAACCATTTCCTGTTGCACGCACAAAAATATAACGGATGTTTTCAAATGACGTCATTTGGAGCAGAGGTTGTTCAACAACCAGGCTACAATCCGAGTTATAAGGTAATAGCGTTACTCTTTATCAACATGAACAACTATAATTTTTCACGAAATTGCATCACAAAATTCAGATTCAAGGGCAAATTCACCATCGAGCGGGCGCTTTGTCACCACCACCAAACAAAGATCATAAATTCCTTCAGATCTATTTCGTTGGTGATTCGGCAGTTGAACTTAATCAGCGTTGTGCAATTTTCACTGCAACTAAACGTGAAATAATACAACAATTGCAAAATCTTCTTCATGAGTGTAATGAATTGGTCAGATTGTTCAAAACAGCTTTGGATACAATGCATTCTGACGACCACAAAATCATTATCAGAGCAGATAAAAGACCAGCAGGAAGCCATTCAAGACAATTCAATGCGCCCACTATCAATGAAGTCGCAGTGGTGATTGTTGGCGAGAATGTGGAATCATGCGATATTGTTCTCAAGCGTCGGGATGATGGACAATTGCAACGCGTTTATGAGACTCATCGGTCATATGATGCACTTCAATATCCGTTGATGTTCTGTCGTGGAGAAGATGGCTATCACTTCAACATAAAGATGGTCAATCCAACGACAGGTTTGTTTAATCACTTCTTTTCATTCTGCACGTAAATTCGATTTCATATTACAGGAGAAGAAACGAATAAGAAAGTCAGCTCAATGAATTTTATGCATATCGATTGATGATTCGACTAGATGTTGACAATCATCTGTTGAGATACCGCCGTTTGTTTCAGCAGTACTGTGTCGACATGTATGTAAAAGTAGAAACGGAGCGTCTCAATTTCATTCGTTTCAATCAGTCAAAGTTATGATCTGACGAGTACATCCACTTGCGTGACGCCATCGCTACTGATGGACACGCGGCAAACATTGGTTGTTTGACCATTCTGCCAGCTAATTATGTTGGGAGCCCGCGCCATATGCATGAGTACGCTCAAGATGCGATGACGTACGTGCGGAATTACGGACGACCTGATTTATTTATCACGTTTACATGCAATCCGAAATGGCCCGAAATTACGAATTTGTTGCACCAAGGACAAACATCCAGCGATCGACATGACATCACTGCACGAGTATTCAAGCTTAAGGTAAAATTCTTATGGATTACATCGTTAAGCAGAAGGTTTTGGCGTAGTTCGTTGTTGGATGTACTCGGTTGAATGGCAGAAGCGTGGCTTACCACATGCGCACATTTTGCTTTGGATGTTCGACAAGATCCGACCAGAACATATTGATTCGATTACACTAGTTTACACTCAAAATGCTCCAAGCCTGTTGATGCGAAATTCTGGTAGAGTTGGGTCCCCAGATCACGAAAATGGCTTTAATTTTTTTCTATGGATACGTTTTTTAAAGATTTTTAAAGTTTAACACAAAAAATTCTGCTCATTTTACGTTTCTCATTTTATTGCTCGAGTTGTAGCCAACCAATTTAGCCGCCGAATGTTTTATTTTACAGGTAATGAACTAACCTTTCGATTTTTACACTTTATGTATTGGATAAGCACTTTGTGTACTGGAGGTCGATAAACTTGCAAAAATGTGAAATGTTAATCTGTTAACTCAAATGTTAACATGCTGCTAGCATCCTAAAACTCGAAAAAATCCGTTGAAAAATCAAAACGTGTTTTTCTAAATTTAATCGCCCAAAGTATGAAACAGGCCTTCAACTCCAGAAATCCGTTGATAAATGGATTTATCGTGGATTTTCAAAGTTAAGTAAAATGAGAAATTTTTTAAGTTTTTGGCCAGATGTCTACTAGATTAAAGGTACAGTGTTGGACACCGCCTTTAGATGGTCTGTTAACTTTGCTAGATGTGATGAACAGCCGGACTTAGCTATGAAAAAAGCTAAGTTTTGTTAAATAAACAAAATTTACAAAATTAAGTTGAAGTAAGATAAAAATTAAATAATCGCCTTTATATACATACATAGAAAAATATAGCAGCAGTATTCTGTACAAGAGCGCCCTTCAAATCAATATTACTCCTGAATTTTAGTTGAGATGTGGTCAAGTTCTGCAGAAAGAATGGTTTGTTTTATGCCACGTTTTGAGGCCGCGAGGACGATTAACCCCTAATGGTACCAATCAAATTAATACACTGTCTATGTATGTATATAAAGGCGATTATTTAATTTTTATCTTACTTCAACTTAATTTTGTAAATTTTGTTTATTTAAAACTTAGCTTTACCATAATACAAGTCCGGCTGTTCATCATCTAGCAAGTTAACTGAGGTGATCCAACACTGCCTTTAATGAACATCGGACAAAAATTTCTCATTTTACTTAACTTTGAAAATCCACGATAAATCCATCAACGGATTTCTGGAGTTGAAGTGTTTTACTTTTGGCGATTAACAATTTCAACGGATTTCGATTTTAATGCTAGCTGTTATTTGAACAATTAACATTTCCACTTTTTTCAAGTTTATCGACCTCCAGTACACAAAGTACTTATCCAATATACATAAAGTGTAAAAATCGAAAGGTTAGTTCATTACCTGTACCGCATTCGGCGGCTAAATTGGTTGGCTATCGGCAATAAAATGAAACAAAATGTAAAACTTTAAAAATCTTTAAAAACGTATCCATAGAAAAAATTAAAGCCATTTTCGTGATCTGGGACCAACTCTACCAGAATTTCATCAACAGCTTGCTTATTTTTATTTTGTAAACTGGTGTTATTTCTGCCGAAATACCAGATCCAGAAACTGATCCGGAGCTGCATTCCGTTGTGAAAACGAGTATGATCCATGGCCCTTGCGGTGTCCACAACCCAGAATCACCATGCATGGAAAACGGAAATTGCACAAAACGATTTCCCCGTCCGTTGGTGGCTGAAACAATCGGTGAAAACGATGGATATCCATTGTATAGGCGTCGTTCTCCAGATGACAACGGCAGATGGATCGAAATGATGGTAAAAAATAACAAAGTTGTCGTCGATAACCGCTGGATCGATCCATATTGTCCGCTTTTGTCGAAAACGTTTTCAACGGACTGCAATGTAGAGTACTGCAACTCTATAAAATCAATCAAATACATTTGCAAATATGTGAACAAAGGGAGCGACATGGCGGTGTTTGGCATTGCTGATCCGAATGCAAACGACGAGGTGACGAAATTTCAACTTGGACGTTACGTAAGTTGTAACGAGGCCATTTGGCGTCTGTTTTCATTTCCGATTCATGAACGTCATCCGACGGTCGTACACTTATCTGTTCACTTGGAAAACGGCCAGCGTGTCTACTTTACGGACGCGAATGCAGCGCAAAGAGCAGAACGGCCACCAGCGACAACGTTGACAAATTTCTTTCTACATGCGAAAGCGATCCGTTCGCAAGGACTTTACTCTATTCGGAAATGCCACGCTATTATACATGGAACGCTGCATCGAAAAGTTTCAACGCCGAAAAACAGGCGATGCTGTTGATGGTTTCGCTGATATCTATTCGACTGATGCTCTCGGACGAATATACACAGTTCATCCACGCCAAGACGAATGCTTTTATATTCGCTTGCTTTTGGTGAACATAAGAGGCCCTACATCCTTCGAGTCCCTGCGTACTGTGGATGGTGTGCTGTGCGCCACTTTTCAGGAGGCTTGCCAACGTTTAAATTTGCTTGAAAACGACACACATTGGGACTCAACGCTCGCTGATGCCACTGTTTCTCTTTCTGGATCAAATCAAATTCGTGCATTTTTGCAATAATCATAGCCACATGTCATCCGTCGAACCCGACCGCACTGTGGGAAAAGTACAAGGACGATATGGCTGACGACATTTTAATAGACGTTCGCAGGACAACTATGAATTTCACTCTTGCCATTAACGGAGAAATGAAGAAACAACGAATGAAGAAACAACGAAGCTTTAATACGGATCGAAGACATGTGTATGCTCATGTGCGGCAGTCTACTGTCGACATTGGGAATGCCAACGCCACATCGTTCAGTGCACGATGCTTTCAATCGCGAATTTCAACGGGAGCAACACTCTAACCAAGATAACTTGGCCGAAAGAGTCCGAACCAATGTGCCGTTTTTGAATGCCGAGCAGAAGAACGTGTACGATTCGATAATGAAGGTTGTTGACGATGGATCGGGAGGCTTATACTTTCTCGATGCTCCTGGTGGGACAGCCAAGACATTTGTCATTTCGTTGATTCTGGCAACGATTCGATCAAGATCTCAAATTGGCTGTTGCATCATCTGGCATTGCTGCCACGTTGTTGGAAGGCGGTCGAACTGCACATTCCGCTTTGAAGCTGCCCATGAATCTTCTCACGGTTGACAAGCCAACATGCACAATAAGCAAGAATTCGGCCACAGCGAAATTGATGCGAGAATGCAAAATCATCATTTGGGATGAATGCACGATGGCGCATAAGCGAGCTTTGGAGGCAGTTGACCGAACGATGAAAGATTTACGCGGTGATTCGAAACTATTTGGTGGGTCTTTGATATTGCTGTCCGGAGATTTTCGTCAAACGCTTCCCGTCATCCCGAAATCTACGGCTGCCGATGAAGTTAATGCATGCCTTAAATCGTCTTCATTGTGGAGATATGTCAAAAAGCTGAAATTAACCACGAACATGAGAGTCGCATTGCAGAATGACCCGTCTGCTGCTGAATTCTCGAGACAACTGCTGGCACTTGGCAATGGCGAATTTCCTGTTGATGTTTCGACTGGATCAATATCGTTTCCGGCAAATTTTTGCGTGTTCACATCGGCGGAACTCATTAACAAAGTGTTCCCCGACATTGCGCAAAATTATAAAAATATCGACTGGATTAGTGAACGGGCAATACTAGCAGCGAAGAACAAGGACTTAGACAATTTGAATTACATTATTCAAAATCAAATCGATGGAGAACTGCATTCATACAGATCCGTTGACAGCGTGACCGACGAGGATGAAGCGACGAACTATCCGACAGAATTTTTGAACTCGCTAGATGTGCCAGGAACTCCACCGCATAATTTGCAACTGAAGGTGGGATCAATTATTATAATGCTGCGGAATCTAAATCATCCGAAATTGTGCAACGGTACGCGGTTGTTCGTCAAGAAACTGATGAATAACGTGATTCAGGCGACGATCATCAAGGAACATTTAAAGGAGAGGTAGTCCTTATACCACGAATTCCGATTATTCCAACTGAACTACCATTCCAATTCAAGAGGATTCAGTTCCCCGTCCGATTGGCATTTGCGATGACAATCAACAAATCGCAAGGCCAATCGTTAGAAGTCTGCGGGATAAATCTAGAATTTCCTGTTTTCGCACGGCCAGCTGTACGTTGCATGTTCGCGTGTTGGTAAACCGTCTTCATTGTTTGTTTTGCGCCGGAAAATAAAACAAAAACATAGTATATCATATCGCTCTATACTAAATAAAGAAATGCAGTGTTTGACTATTACCCTGGGGTTATATAGTGGCGTCGAATTAGGGCGAGACAAAGTTCGCCGGGTCCGCTAGTTTTGTATATTTATGTATACATACGAGTTCTGAAATAAAAGTAATATATTATTTATTTTATTATGGCAATGGCTTACTTTATGTTGTAAATATATCTGAAACTGAAATGAATTATCTTATTTAATAATAGATATAATATGTTTTCTTACCATGCATACTTATTAAAATTAATTTCACAACTGCTTCAAGCAAACTTCTTAATGCAACTAAAGCAGGTAACAAAGAAAACGCAAAAACCAACCGCGTGTTTTTTCATTCTCTTTTCTTCTTATTTCTTAGTGAGTTTCTTTTATTTTTATTCTCTTATGTACGTTTCAAATGCTGGTTTCCGAAATAATGCATCTTTATACGTTCTAAGAGAAGCGACGTTTGGACTTATATGAAAGAGAAAGAGAATAAAAAACAATAAAAAATGCTGGTTTCGGATGGAACGCATATTTATGCGTTTTAAGAGAAGCGACGATTGCACGGACCCGAAGCTATAGACAAAAAAGCCGACTGTTCGGGAAGCGCTCGGGTAATTTGCTTCCAAAAAAACGTATATTTATGCATTCTTAGAGAAGCGATAGTTGCACATAATATTTATTTTATAACTAATTTCTTCGCTTCTAATAAACCAACAAAAGAACACATGTTATTGCATACATCTAATATGTACTATATCATAGTTCTTCAATTTTTGAGCTAGAATTGGCGGCATATAGAACCATTTCAGAACCGTTTTCTTTTACAACCCGTTCTACAAGGTCCGACTGGGTACCTCCAGCATACAACGCAGACTTGGCAACTGCAACAACAAAAATCGCCAACATGCAGAAACTCTGACGAACACACACATCCTTATACCTTGATAGACACACATACATTTGTAATAAGGGTCATCCACATTTCTCATTTGGTACTCCAAGCAATACAGTCGATTTATTTGCAAGCTCCTTTCCAGCATTTTCTAAAGTCATACTCGCAGGATGCCTCCTCTGCTCCCTCGGACCCAAGACTGTAACTGGCGCAGCCGGACTACGAACAAGGGATTTACCATGCCCACTACGCTTATCGTTCTAACTTCCTTTTAGGGTGAGGTGAGTGAACAGGTGACAACAAATACAAAACAAACAAATAAAACCAAATGACGTGCAAGTGCAAATGGGAGTTCAAAAGGGAAGGCACAACAAGCAACGCAACCAACAGTTCACAAAAGGGGGTGACTACAAAAATGTGCATACATATCCGCACACAAAAGTATGAAAATAAAAAAAGCGAAACAAACAAAATCAAATTCTAATTGCCACGCAAGCGACCGTATATGTGTACATCAACCGCTGATAAGGCACCGGGATCGCTTGTGCGTGACAGTTACAACAATTATACCAATAAGTTGCTGTGTGCGATGACCGTATATGTGTACATCAATCGCTGATAAGGCACCGGGATCATCCATATACAGCAACTCATAGAAAAGAACCAACATAAATAATAAAGAAATCAAAAATTTGACATCTCAAACTACTGTGTTCGATGACCGTATATGTGTATGTCGGAGAGCTTTTGGTGTGTGTAGTATTGTACCAGGGTGTTGGATGCGTGTGAGAGAGTATGGGTATCCTTTTGGGTTTTTTATCAGAGTAGTAATTTCGACACTAATGTTGCATCAGCCTATAATTGCATTGTGATTGGTTGTTGTGTTTTTGTAGTTTTGAGAAGAACCATTTTGACGCAACGACAACCTTGCGCGGCTGTTGTCAAGTGTGTTTTGTAGCTTTAGAAAGAACCGTTATGGTCGCTGTCGCCGAGTGTGGTTCGTTATACACAGGTGCAGTGGTGTCCAAACACACACAATGGAACCGTTACGCTTGTGTGCGAAGCAACGAAGGCAACGTGACGTTTTGCTGCTTTACACTGACCACAAGTGTCGCGAGCAAATGCAGCCGAGAATACACATATTCTCTATACATGTGTCGGCAGCGACGCCGGCAGAATTTGACTTGACAGCCACACGTCTCTGTCCTTTCAAGTTTTGGCCGTCGCTGCAGAAGAAAGTCAAAAAAACGGATCAGAATTAGATTTCCTTGGGACCAAAACTCTCTGCACAGGAGAAAAATAAAAATACGACGTGCCCTTGAATATCACCGACGCACCAATGCGTACATCAGCATCAATTGCCGACAAAGCACCGGGACAATCCGCACACAGTGGTTTATAAAGATAAATGTAAGTTGTGTGATTAACGACCGTATATGTGTACAACAATCGCTGTTAAGGCACCGGGCTCGTTTTCATTTATCAATTTACATTGTGATATACATAAAACAAGAATACTACAAAAAGTGAATAAATAAATTAAACCTGCACAAATACTATTAAAACCTAAAAGTCATACACCGTGAAACTTTTCCTTCGGCCGATATCTATGTGTTAGTGTTACGCTGACTTGCGAAATTTTGGTGCGTCTCTGTACATTAGCTGCTAATATCTATGTGTTAGTGTTACGCTGACTTGCGAAATTCTTGGTGCGTCTCTGTAGATTGGTATACACCGTCAGCGAGAGCGAGACGCAGCAAAATGGCAAAGCAACACTTGATTCCGCGTACCTTGTACACTGTTGAATCCTTTTCGCACACTACGCACCACAAAAAAAAAAGAAGGAAAGGAAGAGAAAACTACAGAAAGGGAACAACCAAACAATCCCCAAACAACTTAACGTCTATTGTTGTCACATGTTCACTAACCTATTAAATATAAAATATAAAATATTTACTAAATCACATACATTACAGTTGAAGTCACCCAGTTGAAGTGCACCCAATCAAAAACAACAAAGGTGGAAGGAAACAGCATCTCTACTTACACACATACATACATATACAAAGAAGCAAGGAATAGAGGAAACCGCGTAGTAAATATACACATACATACACATATACATATATTGCCACACATATATATAAATAGAGGCCCTGTACATACATACGAATTTTCTTACATTCAAACATAGATACACATACATAGAATCACATATTATAACACATCATATTACCATACTAATTTACAAACAAACAAATATTCCCTATACTAGAATACATATACATACTATTAATACACGTATACATATACTATTTTACATATTATTACTATTTTATATACACTATATACATACCATTACCGTACCTCATTACACATACCATTACCATTATCAATACATCTAAATGTCGAAAAAATCCACCAATTGTAGGTCAGTTAGGGGCAGATTAGGGCTAAGGAGCGGGTCCTGTCCACCTGAGATAAGGGAAGAGATGGAAATAGAAGAGCAAAACCAGATAGTTCAACTCCAAAACAATAGTCTCACCGTTGGCAATTCATCAACCTTTTTCAAACACCAGCCTGAACCTACAACAAATACTACCCCTTGTTCATCAACTACCCACCTACGATGGCCCACCTGACAATCTCGATAGATTTATAGCTAGAGTAGAACAGCTACTCTTATTAGCCGGGTCAGTGGTCCAAACACCATACGGACAGTACTTATTCGGAACTATCCGTGACAAAATTAAAGGCAGAGCAGACGACGCTCTGAGCGTCTGCGATGTACTCCTCACCTGGGATGACATCAAAGCAAACCTCAAACGACTATACTCTAGCAAGAAAACAGAGGAAATGCTTGTTAGAGAGCTACATATTCTTCCGGATGGACTCAGTATGGGAAAGCCACGAAAATAAGAAGCGAATTAATGTCACTGGCCAGAGAAGCAGACCCTCGTGGACATTCCCTCACGGCCAAACGTGACCAATATGACATGTTCTGCCTAAATATATTCTTATTTGAATTAAGAGACCCACTTAGGTTAGCCATTAGAAACCAAAATCCAGATACAATCGAGAAAGCATACGAGTACGAGCAGATCGAATTAATTTTCTCTAGAAGCCTGAATAAACACTAGGAAAACCAACGACGCCACAGCTTGATATATCACCCATATGCCGAAAGACAACAAACCAACGGTGACTACAATAGCCCCTACATACCACGACAACACAACTATAATAATGACAACCACGCTCGTCTTGTACCACGACATTATAACACCAACAATGACAATAATAGTCGTTTTACACAGCGACAACAAAATTTCAACAACAATAATAGTGGTCGTTTCCACCGCGCCAACAGAACTTTAACAACGATAAAAATAGACGCCCCACATCAACAAAATTCCAAACAAAATTCAAACCCCTTCCACAATGGCGACAGATAAGCTCAGACCCTAAACCACCAAGACAGGAACAACCATAATTCAAGCGCTCCCCTATGTAACATCAACGATGATGCAAATCTTTTATTAGAAGCCTCAGGAAGCCAGTCGGCTACATAAGCAAGAAGACTCATGAATCTTCCTTGCCATTTGTTCTCCTATCACCAAACCCCATGGTGTCAAACCCTCTCAAATTCCTAATTGACACTGGATCTACCTACTCATTCATAGATCCAGTACTTATTAATGCAGACCAGATAAAAAAACTAATCTCCGATATCAATATCCACACTGTTCTCAGTACGTCCAAAATTCGGGAATAAATAGATGGAATAAATTTTAAACAATTCGGAAAAATGCCCAATTTCAAGTTCTTACTATTCAATTTTCACCCCCACTTTAATGGCCTCCTAGGCATGGACTTCCTATCCGGCCTAAATGCAAAAATAAACTTTGCCGACTCCATACAATCCTCACAAGGACAAATCCTGTAGACACATTACATACCCTGCCACAAAATACCAAAATGCGATTACCACTCCCAGTAAACATCATGCAGGGAGACTTTATATATGAAACCACGAATTTGGATAATCAAATATCCATAACAGGCGGCTTATACACCGCAATCGCAGGATCCGACTACTTCGAAGTCTCAGACCAGATCCAAACACTTTACCTCGAAGAACCGTTACAGGCAGAAGAATTCTCTCCACGAACCCACCAATACTTAAACTGCATGTTGGACGACCAACAATTAAACATTAGGACGGAACACCTCGACAACGAAGAAAAACAACAAATACTCAAACTTTGCAAGTTATTCAAAAGACTCTTCCACGACGAAAACAATCAACTAACGTTCTCTAACGCCATCACACACTCTATCCCAACAACAGATAATATACCGATTCACACAAAATCTTACCGTTACCCATTTGTACATGAAGACGAAGTTCGAAAGCAAATTTCAAAAATGCTCGAACAAAACATCATAAAAAACAGCCATTCCCCTTGGAGTGCACCCATCTGAGTCGTACCCAAGAAAAGTGACACCACAGGCGAAAAAAAGTGAGGCTTGGTAATCGATTTTCGGAAATTAAATGAGAAAACTGTCTCTGATAGATACCGTATACCGAACATTGCGGATATTCTCGACAGTTTAGGAAAGACCATGTATTTTACAACCATAGACTTAGCAAGTGGCTTTCACCAAATTCAAATGAACCCACGCGACGCAAGCAAGACAGCGTTCACCGTCGAAAATGGGCATTATGAGTTCGGTCTTAAGAACGCTCTTGGCACTTTTCAACGCGTTATGGACAACGCCTTAGGTGACTTAATAAAATTCTCACCCTCACTCCAAAAACATATAGCGGATGTTAAATCCGTATTCACAAAACTCCAAAACGCAAACCTAAAAATCCAACCGAGCAAATGCAACTTTTTAAGGAAGGAAATCGACTTCTTGGGAAGTCAAGTCAAACCAAACCCACTTAAGATTCAAGCCATCAAGGACTTCCCCTGCCCGAAAACAACTAGGGAAATTAAGTCATTTTTATTACTACTAGGGAATTACAGGAAATTGATAAAGGACTTCGCTAAAATAGACCAGACAGTTAAAAGGAAAGAAATCTATAATAATAGACGATGAATTTAAACAAGCAGTGAAATCGTCAAAAGATCTGCTTTGTAATGATCCTTTACTCGCATACCCTGATTTCAACAAACCGTTTATGTTGACCACTGACGCAAGTAATTATGCGATAGGCTCTGTATTGTCACAAGGCCCAGACACTAATGACAGACCCATATCCTTCGCTAGCAGGACACTATCGGACACGGAAGTCCGTTATTCTACGATAGAGAAAGAAATGCTAGCTATCATTTGGTCTGTAGGTCATTTCAGACCATACCTCTTCGGACGTAGATTCAAAATAGTCACAGACCATAAGCCATTAGTCTGGCTAGAAAATCTGAAGGGCCAGAACCCAAAACTACTCCGATGGAAAACCAGCCTGGCCGCTTACGACTACGAAGTCGTTTACAAAAAAGGGTCGCAAAACGTAGTCGCTGACGCACTCAACAGAATTGAACCAAACTTGAACATAAACGAAGACCCACAAATTATACCAGTCGCTTCACAACCACTAAATCATTTCAATAGCCAAATAATATTCCGCACCGGAACAACGAAATTAAGTCAAATAGAAACACCATTTGTCCATAAAATAAGACATATAAAGCATTTCTCCGAAAATTACCTCTACAAAATTGCGCGTTGCAAAATATGGCTAACCGAAATCACTTATCCCCGTGACCAGGAAAACAAAATTCGTGAATACCACATTAACACATATCATAGGGGGATAGATGCAACATATAACTATTTGAAAAGGGACATTTTTTTCCGCATTTAAAAGACATTATCGCAAAAATAATAAAAGACTGCGACACCTGCCTAACCCTCAAGTATGATAGACACCCCCATAGACCATTGATGCAAGCCCCAACCGCACCAGAGGGACCATTGGCAGTCGTGCATATAGACATATATTCCATTAATAATACTTGTAACCTCACCATTATCGACAAATTCACAAAGCTAGGGCAAGCATACCCCCTTACCAATGGGAATTCAATAAAAATTGCCAATGTCCTATTACAATTCATAAGTCACTACGGCGCACCAAAGAAAATATTTTTCGACCAGGGCGCGGAATTTTCGGGCAGTCTATTCAACGACCTCTTAGCCCAATTCCAAATAACAGCTCTTAAAACTTAATTTCAACAATCAACGGGCAACGCTTTTGTCGAAAGGCTGCATTCCACCTTTACCGAATTATATAGGATAATCATGAACAAAAGAAAGGAAGCACGCCTATAATGCGGACATAACCAAGTACTCGCAGAAGCAGTAGCAACATATAACAATGCAATACACTTCAGCTCTTCCTATACCCCTTTCGAGCTCCTTCACGAAGGAACTCACATATTCAACAAAACAATATCATTCGACAACCACCACGACTACCTTAATATATTAAACGAATTTAGACAAGTCATATACCCAAAAGTACAGGCATTAGAATTACACATTTACAATTCATCCTCTTGTTATACCATCAACACAACACTCTTGTTTAACATTAAGATTCCCATTTTGATACAAAATGTAAAATATCATAATATTGTCGGAGTTTATGGCGTACACCAAAACAACATCCACCAATACAAGCACAAATGCCTAAGGATCCAGTAATACTACTTCAGCGTAAAACCACAACACGTCGCCTAGCCACCCTTCTCCGATCCGGCCCCTTAATGACCTTCTATTCGGACTGGGGAAGGAGTTAACATGCCCCATCTCCCCGGCATGAACGTACCTCCAGCATACAACGCAGACTTGGCAACTACAACAACAAAATCGCCAACATGCAAGAACTCTTACGAACACACACATCCTTGTTCATTGATAGACACACATTCATTTGTAATAAATATCATCCTCATTCTCATTTGGTACTTCAAGCAATACAGTCGATTTATTTGCAAGCTCCTTTCCAGCATATTCTAAAGTCATACTCGCAGGATGCCTCCTCTTGGGATGACCCAAGACTTTAAGTCACGCTGTGAAAAATGAATAAAGAACATTTTGATTGTGACCACTGAAAATAACACCACGTTTCTGCCTCTACAATTTCAGAAGTGGGATTACTGAAAACATTTTATACCCGGTATCCATAGGGTACAAGGGTATTATAAGTTATTGCCAACCGAGAGTGATTTTCGGCTTAAAATAAATAGATAGACTTAATAAATAGGCAATCGCGGACGTCTTATGATAAACATAGAAGTTATTAAACAATAAAGTTGCTGCGTAAACTTTTTAAAGAGAGAGAGAGCAACATTTGTCTTTTGGGTGTTGCTCAACATTTGTCGCATGTTTCTAGCAATGTTTGTCTTCATTTTTCTTTATTCCATGTTTTTAATTTCACCAACACTGCCTTGGGTACCGGGTATCTCGCAGTCGTTCACACTCGACTGTAACTTTCCCACTTGTTTTTCATACGCTCAACCTACAAAGTTGACTAAACCCTAACGAAGTTAAAACTATAAAGAGTTCAGTGGTGCCAGGTAAAATTGGGAAATGAATATAATCGGTGCGGACGATTATACTGCAGCCGAACTGCGTAATTGGCTGGGAAAACTAAACACGCAGAAAAGCGGCAACAAGGCAACGCTCGAGCGCGGCTGAACACTGTGCCACCTGAAGCCCGAGGAGTTTGCCCATTTGTTATTAACGACGTCGTCAAATTAAAGGTGCAAGTGACGAGATCGAGCGTGACAACGCCGGAGCTGCCCCACCACCTGTTCAACGCCACATCGAAGCTGCAAGCGTCGAGGTCGAGCACGACGACGCCGGAGCTGCGCCATCGCGTGTTCAACGCTACACAGAAGCCGCTAACAACGTGGTCAACGAGGACAACGCTACATAAAAGCTGCTAGCATCGAGGTCAAACACGACGACACCGGAACTGCCGCCGCGTGGCTAACACGGTTTGGAATTGGCAAGTGGAGTGAATGTTCCCAAAGTTTCCATGTCATAATTTTAAAATGTCATAGCTTTTTTAAAAATCGTAGAATAGTTTTAAAAATGAAAGGAAAAAAATTTCTATGTAAAAAAAATGATCCAAATGGCTAAAATAACAATTTTTTTTACTTTTTAGGCCTCATTTACCAAAAATCCGAACGTGATGGTGCATTGAAGGTCAGATTCGTTTTCAGCGCATAAGAAACAACAAGAAACAAGTACAGCCGTTCTAGAAACTAACAATACTAACAAATTTTTGTAAATTTAAATAATATAGCTAGATATACATATATGTAGGAATTAGGTTTTCGTACAATATTTTATTTGTTTAGTTTAAACGTAAGTGCTTAGATTAATGCTTACAGCTTCTTAGTTTAGGTTATTTCTTTAGTTCTTCTTATTTCTTTAGTTCTTTAGTTCTTTAGTATTATTTCTTTCCGACACGTTTTTCTGTACTTTTCACAACCGACCCTCTCCAACTCTCTTAGACGACCCCCTGCTCAAATCTCATTTCCGTTTAGCGATGATCCATTTGCCAGTGTTGCCATATAGCCTAACCCGCTGCGAGTGCGCCGAGTGACAGATTGGCCGCCAGATTCGAATTCCACAATCGGCCCTCCTGACTGTACATTCGCCTCGAATGTACGACCTGCCCATGGCTTCATGTATTCGGATACTGTCGATGTCTTTAAAGGACCTTCAGAATCCCCAACGCGTTCTACCTCGTATCGCCCATGTTCTTTGGTTGTGACTATTTTATAAGGCCCTAAAAATTTTCCTTTAAGCTTTAAGCCAACTCCATATTGGGTTCTCTTTATCGCAACTAAATCATTCAGTTGATATACTCTTTCTTTCTTTCTTTTTAAATCAAAAGCTTTCTTGTTGTCGCGCTGCTCCTCAAACTTTTTGATTGTGTATTTGTTCATCAGCTCCCTTAATTCTTTATAGTCGGCTAAACGCATATCGACTCCAGTTAACAGCTTGAACGGCGTGATCTTGGTGCTTCTAGGTTCAGTACTATTGATTATCTGCTGCACTTGTCCTACATATTTATACCATGCGGTCGGACTAGCATAGCTCATTTTTGCACGACCAATTTGTGAATTCTCTCCACCTGGCCATTTCCCGGTGGCACTCCTGTTGCTATCAGAAGGTGTTGAATGTTATTACGCTCGCAGTATTCCTTGAATGCAATAGAGGTGAAGGCTAGAGCTGTAAAACCATCGATAGTGCCGCCACTCGATGTTTTCGATGGTGATGGTTTCAACCATCGATACTATTGATACTATCGACCAAATAAACAGGGTAAAAAAAAAAAAAAATCTGTGGCTTAACATGTGTACGAGTATTTCCAACTTTAATAAAAAATCAAACAATGTTTTATTAAGTATTTATATAAGAATATTATATATTATATATGAAAATGAAATAAAATTGATTTTTTCCGTTATAAAATAAATTATCACTTCAACTTGTCAATATAACTAGCTTAATTATTAATTAAACATTTTCGAGATTCATTTTTTGGTTACATATTGAAATTATATATATGAAAATAAAATAAAATTGCTTTTCTCCGATAGAAATTAAATTAACAGTTCAACTTATATCTTAATTTAACTTAATTTTAGCTTAATTATTAAATTGGCATTTTCGAGATCTATTCTTTGGGTACATATTGGAATTATTTATAAAGAAATAAAAAATTAAAAACTACATGAGGTGTATGTGGCGAAACCACGTTGTTATGTTTAAAAGAAAACATATGAAAATACACGTACACCAACTAATATCATTGATTTACCTCGATTTATTGCCAAAAACTTGTCCATTTTGTTCTCGCCTTCACTATTTTGCTGTTTTATATTTTGCATCGGCCAATAGTGATGGTGCTGACCCGATGTATCGATGGTGTAAAAAACAATCGATGGTGATCCGAGGCACAGCACCATCGATAGTATCGATACTATCGTCGATGGTTTTACAGCTCTAGTGAAGGCGGTGCCCCTATCTGAAACTATGCGGCAGGGAACTGCCTGTTAACTTCGTCACCACCTGTACTACAAGTTGGGTAGAGCCACGCGTATTTAGAAAATCCGTCAACTACCGCAAGGATATGATTGTAACGCTTGTTTGTCAGTTCCATAGGCCCGACATGATCAATATGGTAAGTTACAAGCGGCGAATATCCTTTGTCGATCGAGGCTAGAAATCCCTCCTTTTTGCCCGCCTTAGCATTTACGATAATGCATCTGATGCAGTTTTCTACTATTTTGTTTGTTTTCTGCACTAATTTAGGTATGAAGTACGACTTTTGAATAAGGTCCTGCGCCTTTTTAGCAGAAAAATGTCCTTGATTGTGCGCATTTTGAATAATTTCTTTTTCCATAGCCGATGTAAAGAAGCCTTGTAAAGAATTTCGTTCTGCATATAGAAGTCCTCATAACCCTCCTTCTCTACTAGGCTCCTAACTGCTATTGTCCAATCGTCTTGAATTTGAGCTTCTTTCAAACGATGTGTTAGCTATTCAGTCAAAAAGAAACAAGAGGCTCGACTGAGAGCATCAGCGTGTTTCATTTTTTCTCCTGAACGGTGGTCTATTTTATAGTTAAATTTCTGTAAATACAAAGCCCAACGTGCGTCCCGAGGTGGAACTTCTTTTTTGTTCATTGTCATTTTGAAGGCATTGCAGTCAGTTACGATGGTAAAACTAATGCCTAGTACGTACACACGCCATTTCACTAGAGCTCCAATTATAGCTAATACCTCAAGCTCGTACGAGTCGTATTTTTCTTCAAACGGTGTTGTTTTACGACTCATGTATTGAACTGGGTGATATAAACTGTCCTCGACATCCTTTTGCAATAGAACGGCCCCAAATCCGTACTTGGATGCATCTGTATAAATTTCAGTTGGTAAATTGGGGTTATATAGCTTTAAAACCTTAAATTTTGAACGCTACTTGTTTTTCTCCCCAAACTCGAACTTTGAATCACCCCTTAGTAAATCCGACAAGGGCCTGGCTATAGATGCGTATCCATTAATAAATTTCCTGAAATAGGATGTTAGCCCTAGGAAACGTTGAATGCCTTTTTTGTCGGTTGGAACGGGAAAATCTTTTACTGCTTCAATCTTCTCAGCTCCTGGCGTTATGGTTCCGTTCTCAATGATATATCCCAAAAAGTTTACTCTCCTATGCAATATTTGGCATTTGCTCCAATTGATACGCAAACCGTTCTTAGAAGCCACTTTTAAGACGTTCCTCAGCTTGGTAAATCCTTCCTCAACATTCTGGCTTGGTATTATGACATCGTCCATATAAATAATAGCCATATCACTAGCGACTAGCTCTTTGAACACTGCCATTATAAATCGAGTAAATACAGCAGGTGAATTAGATATTCCGAATGGAACATAAGGAATTCGTATTACCCACTTTGAGTTACGAACGACTTATATTTACGAGACCCTGGCTCGATTGGAACATGGAAATACCCATTTGTTAGATCCATTGTTGTGAAAATTGTCGAACCCTGAAGCTTGTCTAGTACGGTCTCCATGTGAGCCATCGGAAAATTGTCTCTAATGATCTTCTCATTGAGTTTTCTATAGTCAAAGCACAATCGTTTCTTGCCATTTTTCTTGGCTACCAAAACTACTGGCGACGCGTACTCAGAAATGCTCGGCTGAATAATTTTCTCTTCGAGCCACTCCCTTACTTGATCGTCAACTATTTTAAGGTCACATACAGGTAAACGACGTGGATTCTGAAAGACTGGCATTTCATCCTTTAAGATAATTTTCATGTTCACCGGCGCATTTGCATTGCGTTCGGGCTTGTACAAGTCTATCAAGTCCTGAACTTTTGCTTTATTTGATTGATTAAGGTGTGACAAGTCTACTAGATCAGAGACTGTCACTTGTTCTGCGCACATGCCTTTAAACTCCTCTAGAAATTGAGTACGAGAGTTATCCTGCATCTTCTGGGATTCATTTTGACTAACTCCGTCTTTTCTAAGCACAAACTCAGTGCCGGCTTTGGATACTTTTATGTCCACTAAATCCAAAATAGTCCTGCCTGGAATAGCATCGAAGGCCATGTCTTCATCCGGAACTACGTGGAACTCAATCTTCATTGAAATATTGTCAATTGTAATGGGTATTATGAAGCTTCCAAACGTCAATACCTGGCTTTCTCCTATCCCTGTTAAACATTTTCCACTTCCAGTAAGATTCATGCTTCCTATTTCGAGAAAAATATGTCTACGCATGAGACAAAGATCTGCGTCAGTGTCCACGAGCCCTTTAAACTGAACTATTGGATGTTCGATGACTTTGAGTTCCGGACCGGAGGCAGTGAACTCACTTTTCGGCTTCGAAATTGCGTTTTTCAACTGAATAGCATTAGCGCTTCGCTCCTGCTTGACCTCGACTTCGACTGTGCATTGTGCAGCTCGATGACCTGGCTGTCCACAGCGATAGCAATTTTCTTGCAATCTTTCTTCATGTGGGAGGGATCACCGCACTTAAAGCATTTGCGAACGAAATCCGGCTTTGATTCCGAATTTTTAAGCCTACCTGTCTCACCTGCACGCTGTTCATACTTTTGTGGTGTCTTAGTGCTGTTGCGAACCTTTTGGTATACCTCTATTTGAACCTTTAATTCCCTAATAGTTTTGGCCTGATATAGCCTGATTTTGTTTGCCTTTGCATTCGGAACCCCTTTCACAAAATATTCCACCAAACTTTCTTCATCTAACTTGACCGGCTTGGCAATTTCCATCAATACATATAAATATTCCTAAAGTGTCTTCCCTTTCCTTTGGATACGATGACCTTATCTGCGATGTATCTCCCCTGACGATTTTTTAACCGCAAATTCATCACGTAATGCTGCTTTAAGGGCACTCCAGTCTCTGATATTTACCTGACTGCGTACAAAGGATTTTGCTGCACCACTCAACAACTGTTTCGAATATATAAATAGTATAAGGAGACTCCACTGAACTGTAAGTGCACATTCCTCTAACTCCTGAAGCCACTGTTCAATATCTGGATTGGTTGTTCCTGAGAAATTCGAAACACTGCCTTCTACATCTTTAAGGGTAAACAATGATCTGTTTTGTGGTACTGGTACCGGTACTGCCGGTTCGGGACAATCGGCAGCGATGACTATGGACTCGGCGTCATCGGTATCGTTTTCATTCTCTTCGTTATTAAAGCCGAAGTGAGCAAGGAGTCTATCTTGTAAGTCGCGTTTTCTACCAGCGGTTGATAATCCTAACTCACTTAGCTTGGGGCGCAGCTCTGCCACTCTTAATAACATAATTTTTTCGAGTTCCATTTTGAGTTATGATCTTAAAAATTACTTTTAGATAAATGCTTTGAACTTAAAAATAACAAATTAAATTTGTGGATGTGTGGATGTGTGAATGTGTAATGTGTTACGTGTGATAAAGAATATAATGAATTTTAAATGATCTCTTTTTCTCTTTCCTTTCTATTACTGTTTAGATTCATACATACATACATACATTAAAGTTTCCCAACCAAATACTGCTTCTGAATGCACCTCTTTCGATGCACTGCTCTTCAACTGCTTCTGTCTGCTTGTTGGTCACTACTGCTTCTCAACGTCCTCCAATTAGATCGTCTAGCCTCTGCAGATAACCCAAAAAGCTTCCCTCTCCAGCCACGTACCGCTCAATGCTGCTGATTTGGTGCTGTTAACTTTACTGCTTGCCAACGTCTTCCAATTGGATCGCTTCTTCTCTTCAGATCACTAGTATACTTCCCTCTCCAGCCACGAACCGCCAAATACTGCTTCTTTGCTGCTTTAAGTTTACTGCTCTCTGGTATATCTCGCCACTGCTTGCCTGCTAATTGGACTTCCTCTAAAGTTTTAAAGCTCTGCACCTTTGAGGTGGTGCTTCTCCACAGCTTGATGTGCTGCGTTGACCGTCTTTCGCTCCGATCGTCTTTTCAAGGACTTGCTTGTCGCTGCTTTTCGTTGCTTGTCTGTGCCTGTCGTTGCTTGCTTGTGCCTGTCGTTGATTGCTTCTTCTGTCGTTGCTTGCTTCTCCAGATGTTGTATAACCATGCCAGCCGCAATCTCCGTCGTAGTTTCCAGGTCCAGAAATGAATCCGCCTCTTTCTCTGTGTCTGCTTTTCCTCTCTCGTCTCACGCTCCTTACTCGCTCCGCTCGCCTCTGCCTGTCGTTGCTTGCCTCTGCTCGCCAACGCCTTCTCCAGATCAGCCTATGCAAGTTTTCAGTCTGCCGTGAACGAATGCAAACTCAACTTTGGACTATCGACTCATAGAAATTGTCGATCCACTCGGCCTTTGCTATGACCTTTTCTGTCTTCTTCCTTCAGTTTTTGGTGCACCTCTTGGTGTGCCTCTCTTGGTGTCCTTCTCTTGGTGTGCTTCTCTTGGTCCACAGATATACACACCCGAATGTTTCATATATCTGTCTCACTCTGCCGGTTGCGAAATTGAATTTCATCACGACTCATGACGAAATTTTTAGATCGAAAATTTTCCGAATGATGAAGTATTTGTGATCTAATACAAAGATTTTAGTCAAATTTTGTTTCAACGCGGGTATCACTTTAGTGTCTTGCACTTTACGTTTGGGTTTAATCCCGGTTGAGCCCCCAAATTGTAGGAATTAGGTTTTCGTACAATATTTTATTTGTTTAGTTTAAACGTAAGTGCTTAGATTAATGATTACAGCTTCTTAGTTTAGGTTATTTATTAAGTTCTTTAGTATTATTTCTTTCCGACACGTTTTTCTGTACTTTTCACAACCGACCCTCTCCAACTCTCTCAGACGACCCCCTGCTCCAATCTCATTTTCGTTTAGCGATAATCCATTTGCCAGTGTTGCCATATAGCCTAACCCGCTGCGAGTGCGCCGAATGACAGATGTGCCGCCAGATTCGAATCCCACATATATTTCGATTGGATAGGACTGACCATGTAACTGAAAGCGCAAACAAAATCTTTAAAGTCTTAAAATCTTTAACATGATTGTTGACAAATGGATTGACTTAAAAATATAAGAAATCCTTCACAAAGGTATAAATTCTAGACAACCTGACTACCTTTACAACATAATTCACATAGAACAAAAAATATAATAAGCATTAGACCAAAACTTCCAAGTTCAGAGAAACAATTTTTTGTATATGCTATAAGACCGTGGAACACTGCCACATTTTCTAATAAATATTACTGGCACATCACAATTAAGCGAAAAACTAATACAACACCTTAACACACACACCTAAAATCAAAAGAATATAAATTTAAGTACATATTAAAAGCCTTTAGTAATAAGAATTAACTGATATTGCATTTAATAAAATTTTAAGAATTAATGTAATTAATGTAGTAAGATTTAATTTCAAAAGTGACTAGCGCAGTAAATAATAAGTATTAAACTTGTGATGCTAGGATATAGAAACAATAAGCTAAACGAAAAAGTTTTGGTATTAAATAGCTTTATCAATTCCTAATTGAAGAGTATCGAAAGATTTGCTCAATACAACACGAAATCCGACTTTTGCAACGTCTCTGTCTCTCCCTCTTTAAAATATACTGAAAGGGGTGTTCAATTGCAACGTGAGTAACAAGGGGCGGTCAGTCCTTGTAAAATTCAGTCGCCGCCAGAATCTCGTGAATCGCACAACCTGTCAAGAAAACTTACCCACGATTTTGTTAATGTTAAGAACCAACATCGAATGTGAATAAACAATATCTACAATATCTACAAAGCCGGTGTTACAGCTTTACTTAAAAGAGGACACTGCATTTTTGGGGGCTCAACCGGGATATTGCCCACCATTCGACAACGACATATATTTCACACATGCGAAATATAACAACAATAATCTAGTGAAGTTCGGAGGCCAGGTGAAAAGGTACGTTTGCTAGTTGAAGGCTGTTGAAAAGCTTCAAAAATCAAAGGCAAATTGGCCGTAGGAGAAAGTTTGCGGCCAGAATTTCGTCATGACTTGCGGTTCCAAGTAACGCGTCACAAATACAGCCATATACACAGAGGGAGAGAGTCATACAGAAAGAACGAGTGGCGACGACGACTAGTTTGAGAAGCAGCGAAAAGGCTGGAGAAAAGAAAAAGTTGAGAAGCAGCAGAAAAGACTGCACAAAAACGGATGTAAGAAGAAGCAGCGGAAAAGGCTGGAGAAAAGCACAAGTAAAGAAGAAGCAGAGGAAAAGGCTGGAGAAAAGCAGAAGTTAACAAGCAGCGAATCGAGCAAAAATTACGAAGCAGCGTATAGGGCTGAAGAAAACTACAGATTGAGAAGCAGAGGAAGAGGCTGGGAAAAGCAGAAGTTAAATAGCAGCGAATCGGACTGAGTTTGAGACTCGGTGCAGCAGCGCATCAGGCTGGAGGAACACAGAACGTGAAGAGGAGAATGCAAGACATTGGATCTGGTGATGTCATCGGTGCGTGCGGGCAAAACGTGTTGGCCAGGACTGGAACACGGAGTTTTGGAAACTTGAACACGGAGTCTTGGAAGCAGACGAGGACGATCAGGTTATTCCAATGGGAAGCGTAGCCGGTAGCTGTGCGGGAACAAAATCTTGTTGGCCAGTGTTGGCTAAAGGTTTTGATAACAGACAAAAACGAGAAGAAGCGAGACGGCGAGAAAGGCAATCCAAAGGATTCAGGATTTGGGGTTCCAGTTTGTATGTATGGGTAAAAAGCGAAGCATTTCAAGAGCAGGACTGTAATTGTATTTACATTTTGATTGAAGAAATCAGAGTTAAGAAAATTTTGTCATTGTATTAACTGTAATTTCCAACAGGTTACAATTGTAAAGTGGAGAAAGACTTTACGGAAGCCGTCAGAGCTGCAATTGAATACAACCGAATTGAGAGTAGATTTACAACAATGATTACTATCCCATTACGATTTGACCGACGAGGGTGAGTCAGAGACTGAGGATGGAGCTGCAGACTTTAGGTCAACGCCATCAACCCCTACCACCCAGAATAACAGGGCAGATAGGCATCGATGCTTAGAACCTCAAGGACAGTCAAGATCGTGGCCCACTTTAAAAGATGTCGAGGGTAGTGTTTCCCAGTTTTCAGGATCACGTGCCCCAAATATAGATCTTTGGATAGTAGAGTTGGAAGATTGTGCAGCTACTGTAGAGTGGAACAAGTTGCATCGCAGACTACTAATGGGCCATCAACAGAAGAGTGAATCTTTGCAGACATTTTATATGCTCTAATGGAGATAGCTAAGCCAATTCGTTTGGAGAATGAAAGCCTCATTAAGTATTTTGTTAAAGGTATTCCAGATGCAAGACCAAATAAAGCCATACTGTATCAGGCTAGAAATCTCAAAGAGTTGAAGTTGCAGATTGACGCATATGAAAAGTCAAGAGGCACATCTGAGCTAGTGAATAAATTCACTTTTCAGGGCAGTAAGGCTGCGAATGACTAAGTCAAGGAAAAGACAGCAGATTCGGTTTGAAAATGTTTCAGGTGTGGAGATCCTTTTCACATGAAGAGAGATTGTCCTGTGGGAAATCAACCAGTAATCAACCAGGACATCGAGCAGCGCAATGTCGGCCTGGGACTCAAGTCAAAGCAGAGGAAGCCACAAATGTTGTTCAGGCAGAGAAAGTCGTTACAAAGCAAGCTTGTGCACTATTTGCTTGTGGTCTTGAGTTGAAATCTGTGTTTTGCTCGAATGTTGAATTCAAAGGAATTGTTGATACAGGAGCAGAGCTTTGCTTGATGAGTAGGCGTGTATTTTGGCAGTTTTAAGGCAGCAGTCCAGATTGACGAAATTGCAATGTCAATCGAATTTCACGTATTTCCATACTAAAGTGTTGACATGATGGTCACAGAGAAAGGAACTGTATTTTTGAAAAGGATTCAGTGTGTTCAAGCAGGTTTTGCAAAAGGAACAGATGAACAGATAGGGAAAAGTTCGAGCATGCAGCTGATGAGGGAGTTTGAGAACTTGTGCAAGTTAAGCACAGAAGATTGCAGGACAGGTATTGGTCTTGAACTTGATTATTTAAGCAAGGATGTCGCTTCAGAAGTCCAGTTTATGGTTGGGCTAAAAGCTATAAGCCGATAAGAAATCTTACCTCGCCAGTGGAAACAATATGGATTGCGTTATTGAAACACTGCTAAGTGGAGAAGTTTTTACCAGGTTGGACTTGACCAATGAATTCTTTCATGTCCCTGTGTCACCAGAATCCCAGAAGTGCACTTCGTTCGTCACAATGAGTGGGCAATACGAGTTCATGGTTGTACCTTTCGGCATCACAAACTCTCTAGTGGTGTTTACCAGATATATAATGGCGGTCCTGCGCGATGTGGTAGAAAACGAGGTTTCAGTTGTATACATGGATGATGTGATCATCGCCAGCAAGAGTGTCGAAGAGGGCGTGCAGAAGCTGAAACGAGTTTTAAAGGTGTCAGAAGAAATTACTTTGCGCATAAACTGGAGCAAATGTCAGATGTTAAAGAAGAAAGTGAATTTCCTAGGATATGAAGTGGAAAAGGGGACAATCAAACCAGGCGTTGAGAAAACTAGAGCGGTTGCTGAGTTTCCATTTCCTCGCGATAAGAAAGGTATCCAACGATTCTAAGGATTAACGTCGTATTTCAGGAGATCCTTGGGGAGCTACGCTGTAATTGCGAAGCCGCTGTCCGATTTACTACGCAAAGAAGTAAAGATCGAGTTTAAGGAAAAGCAGGTAGAACCATTTGGAAAATTAAAAGCAGCTTTAATCAGTGGGCCAGTTCTGAAGCTATATGACTCTCACTCGAAACAGAGATTCATACCGATGCTTCCAAATTTGGATTTGGAGCCAGGTTGCTACAGAGAGACTAGGAAGATAGGTTGTGGCATCCAATTTTCCATATGAGTCGGAAGTCGGTCTTATGAAATCGAAGTGATGGCAGTTATCTGAGCTTTGCTAAAGTTGCGTGTTTACGATTTAGGGGAGAATTTTAAAATAGTCACCGAAATAAAATAGTCGTGAAAAAAAGGAGATTCCGCTTAGAGTGTCTTGTTGGGTAATGTATTTGCAGGATTTCGACTACGAAATCGAATATAGGTCAGGTTAAGAGATGAGACGTAGACTCGTTGAGCAGGGTTTCGTTTTTCGTTGTAGCAGATAGTTTGGTTCATCGTTTAAGAGAGGCACAGCAAATAGATGATTGGAAAAAGGGGCTAACAGTGTGGTGGAGACGAAAGGGTTCGAGGATTTCTAAATATCGAACGGAATTTTGTATAAGGACCCAAATAAAGAGTTCTTGGTAGTTCCTTCGCTTATGGAAGATGAGATCATCCGAAATGCACATAAGCAAGGTCATTTCTCTTCCAAAAAGGCAGGACTTGGTTGAAAAGTCACACTACATTCCCAAGGTGAATTATTATTATTACTATGGCCTTATTGCACCGCGACCAGATGTTAGGTCTTTTGTGCCGGCCTGTAGGATTAAGGTAGAGCCTCTATTCCTAGGCTTCTGATAAAGGAGAGCACTTTGGCGAGGTCTATCTCTTCCCAAATCCTGTAGGGGATAAGTTCACCTCCTAGTTGTTGAAGTCGACGTCTGATTAGTGAGGGGCATTCACATAGAACATGTTCTGATGTTTCTGGCTCCAGCTCACAGAATCTACATGTGTCGATTTCTGAAAGTTTTAATTTCTTAAGATGATACCTTAGCTTGCAGTGACCTGTTAGGTAGCCTGTTAGAGTGCGAATCTCACTCTTTTTTAGATTGATGATGCGTTTGGATCGCGACATCTGGGGGACGAAAAATTGTTTGGCTTGTCTCAGCCCTGCACTGTCGGTCCAGTGACGACTTATCTCCTTTTACTCCCTTCCCTTTTGTGTCCTTTCGAAAGTCCACAGAATGGTTCAGCGCCGATTAGTGGTGTCATCGCCCCGCGTTTTGCTAGGGAGTCTGCCACCTCGTTTCCTATATGGCCTTCATGCCCTGGCACCCAGCCCACCGTTAAGGTGTTTTTGGAGGCAAGGGCGTTCAGCTGCTGGAAACAGTTTTCTACTAGTCTGGAGGTGATCGTAAAAGATCTCAGCGCTTTGAGCGCCGCCTGACTGTCAGAGAAGATGTAAGTCCGTGCGCCTTGCATATTCCTGCGAAGGCATTCACGAGCACAGATTTCTATGGCGTGTATCTCAGCTTGGAAGATGGTTGGGGACTTTCCCATGGCTATGGATTTGTTGAACCTTGGTCCGAAAATACCAGCCCCGGTGTCGCCGTTTGTGATCCACTGGGCAGAGATATTGATTTTGTTGTCCAGTCGTGTCTGGTGTACAGGACTACAGAGAAGTTTCTGTGGAAAACAAGTTTTGGTTTCTGCTCGTCAGTTATACGCAGAATGGGTTCGTTTATTAGGGGTTCGAGTACCCGTAGATGCCCAGTTAGATCACCACTTTTATATCGGTGATGTTTTGGAGGCGAAGTGCCCCAGGCAGGCCTCCTTTTCAGGGCGATGGGTAGAGGGGAATGTTATAACTCCAAGTGCTGCAGTGGGGCATGTCCGGATGGATCCAGTGATGCCTATGCAGACCAGTCGTTGTATTTTGATAAGTGCAGCCGCAGCTGTCTTTTGGGTAGATTTCGTCAACCAAGCAAGAGATGCATAGGTTAAGATCGGTTTCACCACAGTGTTATAAGACCAATAGATCATTTTGGGACTTAGGCCCCATGTTCTACCGAAAAACCTATTGCAAGCAAAATATGCTCGAGTGGCTTTGTTAATGGTCTTTTCAACTTGTGAGTTCCAGTTAGGTAGTTAGCTTCAACCGAAAAGTCAATGGTTGATCCATTTAGGGATGGTCTTGTCAGAGAGAGAGACCTTTTCCTGGTAAATGGAACTAGAACAGTTTTAGACGGGTTTATGGATAGTCCCTTATCCTGACACCATCTATTGGCTATATTGAGGGCTTGCTGCATGCGGTCCGAGATGGTTTGCTCATGCCAGCCCACTATATAGATGACTAGATCGTCAGCGTAGCCCTGAGTGGGGAACCCTAGGTTGTTGAGCTCAAACAGTAGCTCGTCTATGACCAGAGTCCACAGGAGAGGAGAGAGTACTCCCCCTTGAGGGCATCCCCTTGTGGCTGTGATTGAGGTCATGGTTCCGCCTAGGTCTACAGTTATGATTCTGGATTTGAGCATTTCCAGAATCCACCTAATAATGGGTGTGGCGACATTTTTACGTACAAGAGAGGCTCGGATTGCCTCGTAAGACGTGTTGTCAAAAGCTCCTGAGATGTCTAGAAAGGCACCTAGTGCTATTTGTTGAGAGCCAATGGCCTTTTCAATGACTGTTGTAAGGCAATGGATGGCAGTCTCAGTTGATTTACCAGTTTGGTACGCATATGGGTACTTATGTAGGGGAAGATGCTTGAGGTTCACTTCCCTGATGTGCTGGTCAATTATCTTTTCCATAGTTTTAAGATGGAAGGAGCTAAGACTAATTGGTCTATAGGATTTAGGCAGTTGGGAATCTTTCTTTCCTACCTTTGGAATAAACACAACTTTTACTTTAGCCCATTTGCTTGGTATGTGTCCAAGCATGAGACTAGCTCGGAATATACGGACCAGGGGGAGTGCGAATTGGTGCAGTCCCCGCTGCAATAGGCATGGATAAATTCCATCTGGTCCAGGGGATTTGTATGGGCTAAAACTTTGTATGGCCCATTGTACACTATTTTGATGAAACAGTCTAGAGGGCATGTTTCCAATACGTTCTGATAGATAGGGGTTCCTTCTTTCAGCCCCATTGGAGTCTGCCACAATAGCCAAGCGCAGGTGTGGGCACTCTCCAATCTCAGAGAGGTAGGTTGGTGCCTCACTTTCTGAGATGGGTTGCTCCATGGCCACGCACCCAGGAAAGTGAGTAGATAGGAGTAGACTACTCGTTTCCTTTGGGTTGTTTGTGTGGGTTCCATCAGGCTTTTCAGCGTACAGATGCCGTTTGAGTGGTCTTTGAGAGGGCTTTTGTAGCCTGACAGCTTCCGGGAGAGTTGAAATCTGCCCGCAGTGTTGGCGCCACGTAGCCCGTTTTGACCTTCTCAGCTCTTTGTTATACAGCGTTAAGGCGGATTTGTAGGAATCCCAAGTGACCTTCCCTTTTCTCGCCTTATTGAAGAGCCTTCGCGCAGCTTGTTTAAGATCGTCAAGGCTCTTGTTCCACCAGGAACAGCCCGACTGATCTTACGAACTTTTGTTCGCAGCTGACGTGATATGCCGATTCAATGTTTGTATGAAGCACAGTAGCCTCACGCCCTAACTCGTCTATTGTTAGTATCGGACGGGTGGAGCAGTCTCTGGATTGCTCAAGTTCAAAACAGAAAAGAACCCAGTTTGTGTTTTGGGATTTTTAGTAACTTGGCTACATTGCAAGGCACCTCCTATATGAAATCTGATGTGCTGGTGATCTGACATAGTGATCTCATTCGCAGCGTGCCAGTTTGAGACAGCGGACAACATATTCAGACTACAGAGAGTTAGGTCGAGGACTTCCTCTAATTGCATTGATAAATGTGGGCTCGCTGCCCTGATTTAGTAAACCTATGTTATTACTAATTATGTACTCAAGAAGATACTCACCTCTTTTGTTGATGTTGCTGCTCCCCCAGACCGTGGGATGCGCATTGGCATCGCAAGCAATTATCCACCGGAGCCGGTTTCTCTGCCAGTGCTCTACCAGGGCACAGGTAGCCGCCGGAGGTACATAGTCAGTGTCGCCGGGTAGATAAGCCGAGGCCAGCACTGCCTCCTGCTCGCCATGGGCAGTGGGTATTTTAACCCAGACCGCCACCAGGTCCTCAGTTATGAACTGTGAAAGGGGAACAAATGTTAGATTTTTGTTTATTAACAAAGCCGCTCTGGGGCGAGGTTGGCCGTTTGCATATAGCAGCTTACCAGATGGGGTGTTAAGCCCCAGGACACGTCCGGCATTTATCCATGGCTCCTGGATAAATGCTATGTCCATCGTAGCAAACCTCTCGCAAAGGACGTCAGACGCGGCCTTTGCATGGTGGAGGTTCGCTTGGAGACATCTGAGGTGTCTCCGGGTGTTGGGGAGGGTGGGGAAGGAGGACGGGACATTAGTCCGCCCTCTTGCGGCCCCTAGCCGCCATCTTCCGGCCTCTGTTGGTGCGCAGAAGGCCTCCTCCTCAGGTGTGCGCCTCACACCCTTGTTTAAGCGCCCTGTTCCGCGCGTGATGCGCCCGTGCAGGGAGGGCGCATAATTTTATTCGGTGGCATGGGCTCTTGGGCAACTATGGTGCCGCTAGCCTCTGTGCCTGCGCGAGCTGTGCCATCAGCGGCATTCTTTGGCATTGTCGCAGCCGTGCCCTTTGTTGCCTTGGAGCAGGTGGGCTTCTCCACTGCGAGAGCAGGAGCCACCGCCTGCGTCTTCGGCTGCGCGCTGGCTTTTGGCTTAAGAGTAGCCGTGCCCACGCGAAGGACAGCTGGTGTGCCAGCGACTTCAAGCGATTGGCCGAAACAGGATCCAGCGCAATCGTGATGATGGCCATGCTTTGCCTCATTTCACGGTGGAAGACACGCCAGTCTCCCACTCGCAGGCCGCTGTTCTGGCCCTCGACGAGCTTAAGGATCTCGTCCGTCTTCATTTCCGCGTTTGGAAGCGGAAAGTACCCAATGAAGACAGCGGCACGTGGAGCCTCTGACTCTGGGACCACCTTGATGTGGGCGTCTTTCCACAGCCGTAGCTTTGGCACCTCTGTGCATAGCCACTCGGCTGTCTCCGCATTCCCACACGTCACGGCCATCCACCCTGGTCGAAAGGTGCAGCCAGAGAACAACGGCTTCACAGAGCCGTGTCTCAGGGCCATCACTCTCGATAGGATGGCGGACTGAATGGTATTCAGTTGCTCCGTCGTACGGAGATGCTCAGGGTAGGCCGCAGGAGTATAGCCATCTTCACCGAGCTGGCGACGTCCCTGTAAGAGCCATGACACCGACTTGAGGCGACTGCGCTTGTGTTGCCTGCCCGTCCGCTGCTGCGGTTGTGGTGGCTGCTGGAGCCTCCGTGGCCGGCAAAACATTTGCAGGATCGCCTTCGTCTGGGCACTAGGTGCCGCGGTTTTGTACATGGCCCTCTTTCGACGCCTCTTCTGGGGTCGTGTTGGCCGATCTACCTCTTTTACTGGTGGTAGCGCCACTCCTGCTGGGCATTTCCCTTGGAGGGTCCATAGGCTTCTGGGCGAGCCTTTGGCCTCCTCCATGGGTACGCCGTTCGCAAGGTGTCTGCGCAACCTCTTCCTTGCAGCGCCCGATAGTGCGATCCGCCTTGGTTTGTCATCCTTAGGGGAGGCGAGCAGAGTTTCTTCCTCTTCCTTGGTGATGCTGTCGGTGCCAGAGCTTTGTGAACAGATGTCCATAGCATCTTCGGGCTCCCGGATGGGCTCGATTTCAATCGATTTGGGGCTGCTAGAGCACCCTGTTTCTTGAGGTTTATTTACATTTGATTCCATAAATTGGTCCCACGAGTAATGAGGAAGGAAGTATCCCCGGGTAGAGCCTCATACCCCGGATCGGGCACTTATACGACCGGAGGTGCCAGGTATCCGGAAGCCACCGTTAGAAGACACACTAACGTAGTGCCATTCATCACAGAGGCACGGTACGGTAACACCGGTGATTACGGGTTTTTCGAGTTGTCCTCTCTAGATCCGCCATATTTAGTCAAGAGCAGGGCACCTCGAGCAGGATGTGGTTCTTCACCACGTATGGTCGGTCTTCAGTAGTCGGCATGTGGCTGCCAACTCCCACTGGCTGAGTTAGCTTGGCGCGGCGACAGGCACACACGCTTCACTACCAGAGCCTTAGCCCCCTAAATAAATCCCAAGGTGAAGGACAATATCTCGCGAATTGTTGAAAGCTGCGTTGAGTGCATCTCAGTGAATGCAAAAGCTGGAAGACAGGAAGGGTTCCTTACACCAATTGACAAGGGTAACAAGCCATTGGTAACATTCCATATCGACCACGTTGGTCCAATGGAGTTAACCAAAAATCGCTATAATAATATTCTCGTAAATGTCGATGCTTTTTCCAACACGAAGCCCTGGGGCTAAGGAAGTGTGAACTTGTTTGCAGCGTCAGGCAATTGATTTTGGCAACCCGTACAGGATCATTTCTGATCGAGGAGCTGCGTTTACTTCGCATAAGTTTAGGGAGTACTGCACTTGCTAATCGCAACCGGAAATGGCCAATGGCAAGCACAAAATGGTAGTTCCTATGTTATTTAAGCTGAGTCAAGAAGTCCAGGGTGCTGGTACAAGCATGTAGGCAGGGTTTATCAGATTATTAACAATACTGAGCCGATTAGTACTTAAGTTTCTCCGTTCAAGCTGATAACAGGATTAGATATGAGTATTGGTAGTAATGTTGAGCTCATGGAACTGCGCAAAAAAGCAAGAGAGAATATCCAGAAAATCCAAGCAGAAAATAAAAGGGCTTTTAACTCTAAGAGAAATGTGGAAAGGAAGTTTGAACTTAATGATCTAGTTTCTATAAAACGCACTCAGTATGGTACTGGTTTGAAATTAAAAGGCCATATAAAGTAGTCAAAATATATGAAAATATATAATGAAAGAGTTGGAGAAATAGAGAAACCATATAGGACTAAGACAGTTGCAGAGTATATGAAACCAAATAAACGTCAGGAAGGCCGAATGTGGGATCTGGTAATGGTACCACCAGAAGCGGTCTTACCTAATAATCTCTTTGTCTCCCTCTTTAAAATATACTGGAAGGGGTATTCAATTGCAATGTGAGTAACAAGAGGCGGTCACTCCTCGTAAAATTCAGTGTGAATAAACAATATCTAAAATATCTACCAAGCCGGTGTTACAACTTCATTTATGAAAGGGAACACTGCATATATATGCATGCTATACTAAGGCAAGAAAAAAAGCTAACATCATAAGCCGAAGTTTGTATTCCATTGCAGTCTGCAATTGAATCATTAAAACTCGATCCCTTTAAGGGGAACTTAACTAAACTTAGCTTGGGCAAATTCTAAAACACACCTGACCAGCGTGCAACGGGTTAGAGTGCTGTCACCAAATTTGGTGGCTCTAGCTCTTATTGTCTCTGAGATCTGTTTACCAGCTCGACTCGGCTGGTGATGCTGATCAAGAATATATATACCATATGGGCTCGGAGATGCCTCCTTCTGCCTTTTACATACAATCTCGGTTGGCACTAACTTATAATACCATTGTACCCTATGGATAACGGGTATAAAAAGTCTGGAATATTGTTTCCATGGAAAAAATATTATCTTTTTCTTTTACAGAGGTATTCCAAAATCATAAGTCACATCTAATTTAAATAATAAATAAATAAATATTAAAATTAATAATTAAAGTTAATCTTTTTTTAACTTCTTAACTTTAAGTAATTTTTATAATTATTATCATTTTTTGCTTATTGTTTTTTTACATTTCTTTTGTGAGTGGAAACACATAAAAGTTATTGATCTTGATCAGAGGGCAAAACTCTTTGGAGAATTGGTGGCATTACTGGTAGGGAACATTCCTCTGTACAAAGAGTTCTTCAAAATGTTAATTTAGGTAAAAAAAAAATAGCGAAAAGCGTTAAAAAATTAGGTATATTTTTGAGGTTATGTACCTTTTCTTAAGTTAACTTTTATTTATTTCTTTTATTACTTTTATTAATTTTGAATGAAATGAGGTATTATTGGTTGCTTTCACAAGAACAACATGAAACCTGATCACTGATAGATTTCATACGACAGTTGTGCTCAACGCGCGTGATTACTAATCATGATGCAAACATTTTTCTCATCATGAGCAGAAAAATGATCGTTAAAATAGTTCGCTACCTTTAGACGATACTGATGGTTGAAATATCGATAAAAATAATCTAAAAATCCTATAGGTTCCAAGCCGATTATTTTTAGGACAGCGTAACAACTTGATCACTGATAACTGATCCATTACTAGTCTGTAATTATGTTGTTCTGCTAAACGCGACCATAGATTTCAATTGGAAAGGATAACAAGGATAAGGACCAATTTGTAATAGCCTTGTTCTAGTGCTAGATATTTTTGAAAATGGACCGTCAGTTGTTCCAATGCACTATGGGGAACTTGACCAATTAAAAAAAAAAAAATAATAACTCGCTCAGTTTATTAGATATCAACATGAAACTTCACCATACGTAATTATATATATATAGGAAAATTCTGAATGAAAATTATCCGAATGAGACAACTATATCCTATAGTTTTTAATAGGAGAGATCGGGTAAAATTAAATATATCTGCATTAAACTTTGTCAACTTAAAATTTATACTCTTTTAACAAAATAACGAAAATTTTGTCAAGATCGGATCACGTTTCCCTTTAATTTTCATAGAAACAATCTAACCCAAAACTGCTTCCCATCTGGTAAGCTATACAGCGTTGCCATACAAAAGGTGATATACCAAAAATTTAAAAATACTCGCAAAATCGGAAAAAGTGGTAATTTGAATTACATTTATTTTAACAAGAATTGAATACTCTTCAACATACAATACATTTCGTGGATGGACTCTTCTGGAATCACCTTAAGTCCCTTGTGAAACAAGAGACTTTATCCAAAATATGTATTTGCAAAGCTACTTGCATTTTTGCTCTATTAAAGGGGACAACATGATTTTTTCTACAAATGACGTTTACAAACACATAATACAAGCCACACAGATTGGAATTCATTTCAAAAATTTTAGTTATATTGCTTAGTTTTTCACTTCTGATAACTTAAACTTTGCAAACAAAAGTTTTTTTTTTTTTTTTTAATATTAAGTTACCAGTCTAAAGGAGAGAAAGATTTATTTGGCCTCCCCGTATAACACGGGTTACCGCCACCGCCAATGTATGAAATTCGATTTCAAGAAAATAAAGTTATAGTTGAGTAAAAATCGTGCGTGCATTTCAAGTGATGAGGTTATGATGACGATGAACAATGATTGTGATATCGATGTTTGTGTGTAATGGTTCATGCGATTAAATGTGTTGTTACAATGAGGTAATGATGTGTATGTGTTAGCGTGAAAGAGTGAGCAGTGTGTGATTGTTGGATTGAGTTAGATGTTTAAGTTAGGGTACCTTTCCACTAAGTTGCTTTTTCCAACTATCGCACGAGAATCACGAAAAGCAGAAAAGGTGTTTCTACTAGGAAGAAGTGCTTTTTAGCACTATCGTGAACGGCAACAGCTGTTTTTTGTTTACGTTTTGATTTGGCGGAAAATTAAATTCAATTCAAAATTCAAACCAATGTTTACTAAGATTATAATTTAAAGAGCTAGACATTATTTTCTATTTGCAACAATACTGCCAGGCAGCCGCTTGACTGGAGGAACTTGCAAGAACCACTTCAATCTGGAATCTAATAGACTGGAGCCAGACGCATCAACCCGTCTCTTCTTAAACAAGTCTCTTATGATCCCGAATTCACATCACCTGGCCCTGCCAAAGGAGGAGTAAGTGGAGGCGGTCGTGCCCCGGAGAAAGATAAATCTGGGTATGCGCCCCACCACCGACCAAACTCCGCCTCCGCTTCCGTTAAAACATGAAGCGAATTTAGAGAAGTGAGAGGATCCCTGCGCACCGTCGCTGACGCCACTGCTGCGCACCAACGTCCTTCTGTCCACAGGGCTCAGCTATCTGAAGGTGTCAGCTTGCAAGCTATTGCAATGCCCAAGTAGAGTTTTACAAAGCCGAGCAGCTGCAGAGAAAGTGGTCGGCTAGGAAGAGAGGACGCTCTTTACGAAGGAGGAGGATCGTCCAGAAGTGCAATAGCCAGTTCAATCCACAGACCGCTAAACGAAATATGTATTAAATGCTAATTAGTTTACAAAACGTGAAGAAAATCATGAATTAGTTCAATATTTATTAAGCCAGCCAATTTCATTTGTTCAAAAAACAGCTGGCTAGTGGTGATAGTTTGGGAAAATCACACATCGATAGGCAGAAATAGACTGAAATAATCGATACTATCGAACAAAACCACAAAAAAAAACATCTTTTTCTCATTTTTGTCACCACTAGATTCCTATACCTAATACACAGGGAAAAAGCTGCTTTTTGGGGGAAAAAAAAGCAGAATTGGAAAAAGCAACTGTAGTAGAAACAGGGCCTTAGCGGAATGAATAAATTGAGTTATCGATGTCCAGTTTTCTATTGGCTCACGTACGAGCAGGCGATATATATCAGTGTATTTGAGCAGTGTTGGGTAATTTCGTCTTAGTTGTGAGAATTTAGAACAGATAAGCGATATATGTGAGATGTCTTCTATTGTGTTGCAAGTGTCGCAGAGTGGGGAATTATACACTTTCATTTTGTATAATGTGTATTTATCGAAGGCGTGACCGCTTAAAATCCGATTCAATTGTTTTGTTTCCAGGCGATTGAAGATGTCTTCTTTGTTGTGGAACCAAGGCTTGGAAGTTGTGTGTAGCTGAAGAAGATAGTGTTCCTTGTTACGCTCGAAAGAGAACGAACTTTATGTTCTCTCCCAATCCAGTTTTATTAGCGCGAACATATGATTGATGGCATCGTTGAGAGTCCATCTGACGGATATAAACGAACCGTTGAATCTCGCAATTTTTGCAGCTATATCTGCAAGATCATTTTCCCATATGTTAACATGACTAGGCATGTGGTGCAACTCGACAGATAACAAATGCTGACTATTTTCTATCATTTTCAAAATGCTTTGTGCTAAGCAGTTATGGGAGTTTCTAATTTTGATGTTCTGAATAGCCCCAAGACTGTCCGTCATAATGGCTATCTTAGGAAATCTTGGCATAATGGCAAATTCTATGGCTTTTTCTATAGCTGTGAGTTCAGCAGTCAGCGATGAAAGTTTTTTGTCTGTATAGAAACTTTTGGTTGTGTTTGAATTCATGTGAACGAAGGCACTACCAACAAAATTTTCCAACACGGAGCCGTCCGTGTAAATAGTTTCCAAATTTTTTGAAACAATCAGATTGATATTTTCTTTTAATAAAGAATTAATTTGATCTTTGCTAGCAAATTTTTTTTTTTTAAAGGTGCCTTTAAAAAAGTTGGTATCGAACGAAATCTTTCGTGTAGACCGAGACAAGGGACTTATGAGAGCAATGCTATCGAAAATGTTTTTAATCTCGGCATACACTCTGCCGTAGCTAGTGTTTTTGGCTAAGAAAGAATTGGACAGAAGCCCCGCTGCCGGCAAACCGTGAGCGAACGTTTTGGCCAACTCCTTTGCTGTTGCAAATTTAATTCTATACTCTAGTGGGAGTTCGGCTGCAAGATTATAAATTATATTTGTTGGCGTGGATCTGATGAGCCCTAGAGCTTTCCTAAGATGGAAGTTGAACTGAATTTTTTACCTGCTTTTGAAATGTTGGCAAATGAAGAGCTGGCGTATTCATATCTAGATCTTATAAACGACTTGTAAAACAGTAACTATTTTCTTGGATGCACCCCAAAGCGGCAACCACTTATCATTTGCAGGAACATGTTAACCTGATTTGATTTGGAAATCGTTTTTTAATGTGCTGGACGGAGGAGTTATTGGCACTAATTAACCTACCTAGGTAATTAACACTATCTACATTTTTAAGAATAATATTATTGCACAAGACCCTTAGTGGCCTTCTTCTAAGGTTAAAGTGAAAAGTGGAGGATTTGTCCGCATTAAAGGTCAAGTTGATTTTATTGCACATTACCCTAAAACTATTTACTCTATTTTCTAATAATTCTTCAGCCGTCGAGAAAACTTTGTCGTAACAGACAAGGAAGAAATCGTAAGCGTATTGAAAAAGGATACTGTCAGAATTGTTACTTAAACTATAAAGATCAGCTGTGTAAAGATTAAAAAGGATTGGGCTTAGACAGCTTCCCTGTCTGACCCCTTTATCTACAGTTATTTCAGCTTGACCCATGGTTAAAATTCTTTTACTAAGAACATAAGAAATTTAATATGCGAATGATTAAATCCTAAATCTTTAAGTTTTTGACCCAAAACGGGAATATTTACTGCGTCAAAAGCTTTACTTAAATCTAAAACAGCAGCCGTTACATGGAAACCACGCGCTTTTAGATTAGCTATATTATTTATTACGTCATTTATGCACTGTGCCGTAGAGTGGTTTTTCCTAAAAGCATAGGATTTGGGAGGTAAAATTTCATATTTATTTATGTATATGTTCTTCCATTTTCAGTTTTATCAAACCTTCTAAGCACTTGAAAACAACACTTTAGAGGCAGATAGGTCTGTTGTTGGTAATAATGGAAGAGTCCAGATTTTTTTTCGGAACGTGAATGACTTTTTTTTTCCGCCAGCTATCCGGTATATCACCATTGTCTAACTTTTCATTTAGCAGGGATACCAGAGTTGCTATTTGTTAAAGTGGAAGTGCCAGAAGCATTCTGTATGAAATATTGCCTAGGCCCTTATCTGAGTCAGGATTACGGGTATTTAGGAAGTCAAGAAGTTCATGTGTCTGGAAGTTGGAGTCATTATATGTATAAAGAAGATCGAAACGAAAGAGGCTTTCTGAGCATTCCGTAGTGTTAGGGGCTGTGGCTATTTGGTTTAAGAATTCTACGTGTTCAGTGTCTGATATTGCACTTTTGGAGGGTTTAATTTGTTTGTAAAGCTTAATTGACTTAATTTTACTCCACATTTCCTTTTGTAAAGAGGGGTTTGCAATTTCTTCGGTTAAATTATTTAAATTTTCTTTTCTCATTTAATAAAAGTAGTTATTTAGTTTTTTTATTACTATTGATATAAACAATAGCATCTGAATGAAGCTTAGTTTTATAATATTTTTGCCTACTCGCATTTCTTAATCTAAATAGTTTATCACAGTTCTCGTCCCAATATTTTTTAGGAAAATATTTATTGTTTGTGTCTATGTCAATTAAATTGTTAGAGTGGATTGTCTTAGATGTCGTTATTAAGTTGTCTATTGTTGAAATTTGAATTTTCGAGAAGTCTTTGAGAATTTTTTTGTGGTCCGGTTTTATAATATCACAGATGAGGAAAATTGGTCTATTTCGATTATTATAGAAAAATGATTACTATTTGAAATTTTCGAATTAATTGCTGTCCATTTTACGTCTTAATTGTTTTTATTTAATAAGGTTACGTCTATTGCCGAACTGTAGGTAGGGTTGTGCGAGTAAGTTGGAGAACCACTGTTTAGACAAAAAAAGCCTGAACTTAGAAGGGCATTCTCCAAAATGCCACCTCTAGTATCTTGAACATTATTCCCACAAACGCTTGATTAAGCATTAAAATCTCCTCCTATGATAGCTAGTCCCTTCGATTGGGCTGCAGTGTTAATAATATCATTGCAACCCTATTCAAAGGAACTATTGTCTGAATTGGGTGCAGCATAAATGCTGAAAACACTGACATTGTGTTTTAAGTTGGTCGTACAAATGCCTATTCCATCTAAATTACTATTGCAGTTAATTTGTCTAAAACGGATATGCTTTTTCAAATATAAACCTACCCCACCGTATCCATAGGAACGTGGTTTACAAGCAAAATTATAATTAGCTAAGCTGCACATGGAATTGTCATTAATCCAGATTTCTGAGAGCATTGCAATGTCTATGTCATTATTAACTAAGAAAAGTTCTAGCAGTTGTTTGTTATTATTAGCCATTAGGCTCTGAATATTATATTGTAGCAGTTTTAAAGACATTTTAAAGAAGTTTTAATTATTAAAAAAATTAATTAGGCATTAAGCAAAATAAAAAAATAAAAAAAGAAAATAATAATAACATAAAATAACATAAAATAATTAAAAAAAAAATATATATATATTAATAAATAAACAAATATACAAAAACAAAAATAAAAATAAAAAAATAAATTAATTAAAATTTAGTAACGAAAATAATTTAAATAACCTGATTAATTTTAAACAAATCTATTTTAGAGTTAGTCATTTAAATTATATTTCTTAAGTTCTCAGAAAAATTTCTTGAATCAGGATTTGTGGTTTCATTGACTAAAAACGATGAAATATCGGAGGAAAGTTGGTTTAAGCTATATTCTGCAGCTTCAAGAGCTGCATTGTCGGCATTTCAATTACTCGAAAAAGAAAGGGGAGATGCTAAATTTGAACCAGCGTTCAAATGTTTAAATTTTTCGTTAGGGGTGTATGAATGTTCTTTAAGAGCAGCTTTCCAGCTGCTCATAGTGTCACCGGCCTTTTTCTCTTCGTTTGATTTGTTAAGAGAACTCTTAACAACCTTACTAAAGGGGTTCTGAGAGTAAATATGTTGTGCAACTAAGTTGGTGTTGTTTTGTAAAAGGGGAATTTCAGACTTGTTCTGCCATTTCGGTTGAGGGAATTGGGAAATATCATTGACATTCAACTAATCCAAAATTTGAAATAAAGAAGGGTACCTTATTTTAGTTTCATTACGGGACAGATTTCACCAGTTTACAAAATAAAAAAAAATAAATGCTCCAAGCTTGTTGATGCGAAATTCTGGTAGAGTTCAGACCCCAGATCACGAAAATGGCATTTATTTTTTTTTCTATGGATACGTTTTTTTTAAAAGATTTTTTAAAGTTTTACACAAAAAAAATTGGCTGATTTTACGTTTCTCATTTTATAGCTCGAGTTGTAGGCAACCAATTTAGCCGTCGGATGTTTTATTTTACAGGTAATGAACTAACCTTTCGATTTTTACACTTTATTTATATTGGATAAGTACTTTGTGTGCTGGAGGTCGATAAACTTGAAAAAAGTGGAAATGTTAATCTGTTAACTCAAATGTTAACATGCTGCTAGCATCCTAAAAACTCGAAAAAAATCCGTTGAAAAATCAAAACGTATTTTTTTCTAAATTTAATCGCCCAAAGTATCAAACAGGCCTTCAACTCCAGAAATCCGTTGAAAAATGGATTTATCGTGGATTTTCAAAGTTAAGTAAAATGAGAAATTTTTAAAATTTTTGGCCAGATGTCTACTAGATTAAAGGTACAGTGTTGGACACCGCCTTTAGATGGTCTGTTAACTTTGCTAGATGTGATGAACAGCCGGATTTAGCTGTGGAAAAAACTAAGTTTTGTTAAATAAAAAAATTTACAAAATTACGTTGAAGTAAGATAAAATTAAATAATCGCCCATATACATACATAGACAATGTATTAATTTGATTGGGTACCATTAGGGGTTAATCGTCCTCGCGGCCTCAAAACGTGGCTTAAAAACAAACCATTCTTTCTGCAGAAAAATATAGCAGCAGTATTCTGTACAAGAGCGCCTTTCAAATCAATATTACTCCTGAATTTTAGTTGAGATGTGGTCAATGTTTTAGCCTATTCGTTAAATTGAGAAATCGTTTTTTTTTTCATTTCAAGGGCTGCGGGCTTTAATAATAATATAAAGTAATACAGAAATATTTATTTGTTTTAATTTTATTTTCAATAAGTAAATATTACTTCTTATTTATACGTTTAGCTTCGTCTGTTAGCCCTTGCGTCCGTTTTTGTTTTTATGCCACGTTTTGAGGCCGCGAGGACGATTAACCCCTTAATGGTACCAATCAAATTAATACATTGTCTATGTAAATATTTTTAAATTTAATTTAATAAATTTAAATATTTTGGGTTCATACCCGTTGTTTTTAAGATCTAAGGATAAAATATTATTAGCTGCCAACGCTGACTTACACTCTGCTTTGCAGCGTCCATAGCCTATTTTGCTGACCGACACAATATCTTTTATATTTAGCTTTAACAGCACAGCATTTAATTCTAATGGGTTAATAGGAGCTCTTGTATACTTGTTGTCTGAGTTTGTTACACCTATTTTGTCAATAAATACCACAAACGGACCTTTGTGGTAGTTGTTGTATACTTGATCTTCCTTTGCATGTTCTCTGTTCCTTCACTGCAGTACCAGTTGTCATCAATAGGCCGTTGTCATCAACGTTTTCGCGACTCTCACTGGCGTTTAAGGCATTGAAGAGATTAGTCGAGAATTTGTTTAAGTTAAAAGTTCAAAGTTTAAAGTGCTTCTTAAATATAATAAAACTAGCAGGTGAGTTTTTTAAACTAAAAACAGTGGTGGATAATATTAACAAGTAAAATAAAACAAAACAAAACAACAAAAGAAAACAACAAAACAAAACAAACTACAATTTAAAATCAAACATATGTACATATCTTATTTTCGGTATAAATGTGAAAAGTGGTGAAATGTGAACAAAATCAGTGACCGAATATAATAAATGAAAAAAAAGAGTACATTTTTCCACAGTGAAAACAATTTAAGAGGAAAAATAAATCCCAAGTCGCAGCCATCTCTTATTTTCGGTCACTGCAAAATAATATTTCTATCCTTCGCTGTTATATATTTGTGTGTTGTGGATTTCATTTACTTTAATTTGTAAAAATAAAGTTTTTGTGGTTTTGTTTTTTTGCTAGTGGTAGAGCAGACACTACGGAATCCGCTCTGAAATCGTTAATTAAGTGCCTGAGGTTCGCCAAAAACCTCGACGCGGTGCACAAAAGAAGGGATGATGCGGAGAGGTCGAAGGAGTTTAAATTTAAAATGTTAAATTTAAAATGAACAAAAATATATAAAAAAATTTAAATATATGTAAAACAAAACCAATTTTATGTTGTCGAATTTATAATGATGAAATATCGATGAAATGATGATGAAATGTTGATGAATTGTTGATGAATCAATGATGAAATGTTGATGAATCATCGATGAATTGTTGATGAATCATCGATGAATTGTTGATGAAATGTTGATGAATCATCGATGAATCATCGATGACATGTTGATGAATTGTTGATGAAATTTTGTTGAATCATCGATGAAATGTTGATGAATCATCGATGAAATGTTGATGAATCATCGATGAATCGATATTGATGAAATTGTTGATGAATCATCGATGAAATGTTGATGAATTTGTCACTGATGACAGCCTAGGACATGTCCATGTTAATTTCATCAACAGTTTGTATGGAGTGTCATCGATGATTCATCAACAAAAACGAAGTTTTTTTGATGAAACGTTGATGAAATGTTGATGACAGGTACTGCAGGGTTTCTGTAGCAGGATGGCTACGTATTAGTATGTATGTATGTATAAGTTACTGTGTTCCTTCTAGATCATTCTTGTATATTCCTAGAGTACGTTGTTGTTGTTGTAGAGCTTGCTCTCACTGGGCTCTCTCTCTCTCTTGAGAACTCACCACTCTTACACTCTCTCAGAGAGTCGGGGGTTGGTGCGAGTCGTGAGTTGAGAGCGAGTTCAGTTGAAAGCCAGCAGTGATCCGAAAATAAAACAAAATAAAACTATAAAAATAAAGCTAAAACTATTAAATATATATAAAGTAAAGAATTACTGGATATATATATATATTCTAAAATCAGAAGTGGGCCGATCACAAGCCAAATAAGTTTAAAAAGAAAAGACTAAAACCAAGAAAGTTAAACCTAAACAGAACAAAATGGATATTTAAACGAGGCATCGATTGAACGATTAAAAAAGTGGTTAAGTGTACTAAATTTATCAACGACGGGAACAAAACGAGAATTAATTTTACGTCTTAACAAAGTACCGATCAAAATACGCAAATTGGCTGATGAAATGTTCGTACCAAAAGGGAACAGAGACGGCGCCAAAGGCAACGAAAATACGGCGGCATCGAAAATTTCGAAGAAGAAGACGGCGACAAAAGAAACGGTAAAGACGGCGGCATCGAGGTTCGCGAAAAGACGGCGACAAAAGGAACGACAAAGACGGCGGAATCGAGAATTACGAAGAAGACGGTGACAAGAGAAACGACAAAGACGGCGGCATCGAGAATTGAAGAAGAGGCGGCATGAGATTCGAAGAAAGCGATGGAAGGGAGGATGGAGGAATTGAAAGGAAGGAAGAAGCAAGGAAGAAAGAAGGAAGAAAGGAACAGAAGGAAGGGCGGAGGACAAAAAAATGTGCAGAAAACAACATAGCTAGAGAGTTTCAACGACGCAATTAGCAGCGCGTGTGGTGAAAAAGGTGAACGTCGCCAAAGAAAAGATGGAGAACAATTTTAACCACAGTGTTGATATTTCGTTGGCAATGGCAATGCAAGTATTGAGTGAGTTTGCTGGCTGGAGAATCGTGTGCCCGCAAATGGATCACTCAGATGAACAACATCGCAAGCATCTATGGTATAACTGGAAACTACGTCAAAATGTTGATGGTTAGCAAAATTAAAGGTAAAGCTAATGCTTGGTTGCACGCAAATCCAGGACGTGTTGTGCTACCACTAGAAGAATTAACTGCCGAACTGATCTCAATGTCTGGCGAAAAAGCATCGAAGCTGGAGATGAGGTGCAAATTTGAAAATCGCAAATGGAGTACCGGTGAAAGTTTTGGGAGTTATGCGGATGACAAAGTAATGCTTGCTCAGGGCATTAGTATGAATGCAGAAGAAATGTTAGGCTGCATTATCGAAGGAATCCCAAATTAAGGGCTGCGTAATCAGGCGCACATTCAATGTTTTAAAAATGTTGGGCAGATAAAGCGAGCATTTGCCGATGTTAGTTTGCCCAAATCAGTAAGTTTTGGAAGGACATCGACAGTAGCGAACTTCAAGGACAACAAGAAGACGCGCTGTTATAATTGCAATGCCAAAGGACACTGGGCATCCGAATGCAGGAAATCGAAACGGGAGAAGGGATCGTGCTATGCGTGCGGCGAGATGGGACATTTTGTGGCAACGTGTTTGAAAAACAAAAATAAGTCCGAAGGCAATAACAATTATGTAAGATACTTTGAAATTAATTTTATGAACGATTCTAATACCAGGTTAATTACAGAATGCCTCATAGATACAGGAAGCCCGATTTCATTGATAAGTTTATTCCATGGATTAAATAAAAGTTTCCTTGAAACGTATTGAAAAATATTATGTTACGTTAAGAAGAATTTAAATAAAATACATTTTCATTTAGTTATTGTGGCAAACATGTCTATGAGTCATGATGTAATACTGGGAGGATATTTTATGGAAGCATGTAATATTAATTTAAACCTCGACACCTTGAAAATGGTTACGGTTGAGAACATGGAAAACCCTTCAAATGTTAGTAATGAAAAACAGATAATTAGTGATAATATTAGTAATGAAAACCAAATAGTTAGCGATATAGTTAGAAATGATAACCAGATAGTAAACAATGAAATTACCGATAATAGGCAAATGATTAAAGAAATTTTTAGTAAAGTTAGAGATGAAGAAAAAGACATGAACACAAATGAAATGGATGTAGTGGAACAGGAATTGTTTAATATTAATATAACAGATGGAAGTCCGGATTACAAAATTGGCAATCAAGTGAATTATAATATTAGGTGTCAGTTTGTTAGAATGGTAGAAAGATGTTATGTAAATAAAGAAAGACCAAAGGAACCCGAAGTTAGATGTGAAATAAAATTAAGATTAGAGGATTCGAAACCTTTCAGTTGTTCGCCCAGACGTTTAGCTTATACAGAAAAAGAAAATTACAGGTTATATTAGATGAATACTTAAACGAGGGAATTATAAGACCAAGTCAATCGGAGTACCCATCTCCAATAGTGTTAGTAAAAAGAAAACAGGCGACTTACGACTATGTGTGGATTATCGAAAACTTAATAAGACAATGGTTAAAGATAACTATTCTTTACCTTTAATCGACGATTTATTAGACACTTTGGTAAATAAAACAATATTTTCGAAACTAGATTTAAAACATGGCTACTTTCATGTGTTCGTGGATGGTGATTCAATAAAATATACTTCATTTATGACGCCATTAGGACAATTTGAATTTATGCGGATGCCAATGGGGCTTAAAAATGCTCCGGCAGTGTTTCAGAGATTTATTAATACAATTTTTACAGATATGATAGAGATCCATATATATTACTACCTTATTATCGGTAGTAATATATATGGACGATATTATGATCGCCAGTAAAGAGATACAAAAACATTTAACTATTCTTATGGAAGTTTTGATCGTTTAGCAAGGAACAAACTAGAATTGAGAATGGACAAGTGTGAGTTTCTACAAGCAAGTGTGCAATATTTAGGATTTTAGTAACCAGCAAAGGAATACAAGCTAATGATAGATTAGAAGCTGTTAGAGATTTCCCCGTTCCAGATAAAGTACATGGTGTTAGAAGCTTTTTAGGATTATGTTCATATTTTAGGAGATTTATTCAGAATTTTTCGATGATCGCAAAGCCATTATATGACCTGTTAAAGAAAGATAAAGAGTTTGTATTTGAAGAGAAGGAGTTACAATGTTTTGAGATGCTTAAGAAAATGTTAGTTGAAGCGCCAGTGTTAGGATTATATTATTACAAAGACGAGATAGAATTACATACAGATGCAAGCGCACAAGGTTTTGGAGCGGTATTACTACAAAGGAAAGAGAATAAAAAGTTGCATTCTATTTTTTATTTTTACAAAGGATGAGGCAAAATATCACAGTTTTGAACTTGAAACGTTAGCGATCATTTATGCTCTACGGAGATTTAGAATTTATGTGCAGGGTAGACGGTTTAGAATAGTTACTGATTGTAACTCACTGACGTTGACATTAAATAGGATTGAGTTAAACCCTCGAATTGCACGATGGGCATTAGAATGGCTTGAGTATGACTTTGAGTTAGTTCACAAATCGGGAAAACTTATGCAACACGTAGACGCGTTAAGTAGGAATACGAATATAATGGTAGTAGAAACAAATAGTTTTGAAGACAATTTAATTATTTGTCAAGCGAAAGATGAGAATTTAAAAGATGTTAGGAAGAAGTTAGAAAAAGAAGAAGATAAAATGTTTGAGATGAGGAATGGAGTTATTTATAGAAAATCAAATGATGGAAAATTGTTATTCTGTGTGCCAGGAGAAATGGAAGACAAGATATTATACAAATACCACAATGAATTAGGTCATTTAGGACGAGATAAGGTTATGGATGCTATTGTTAGGACGTATTGGTTTCCAAATATGAAAGAGAAAGCTGTTAGGCATATTGATAATTGCTTGAGATGTGTGGCGTATTCGCCGAAGTCAGGAAAAGAGGAAGGAATGTTGGACAGCATGGAAATGTGCCATTCGAAATTATGCATATCGATCATTACGGACCGGTTGATAATGGAAGATCAAAGAAACATCTGTTTGTGGTGATAGACGGTTTTACTAAATATGTGAGGCTATATGCAACAAAGACGACGAACACAAAAGAAGTCATTATAGCAATGAAAGATTACTTTAGGTCATACAGTAGGCCAACATGTATCGTTTCGGACAGAGGAAGCTGTACATCGGAAGATTTCGGAAAATTTGTGGAAGAACATAATATTAAACACGTATAAATTGCGACTGGGTCACCTCAGGCCAATGGGCAGGTGGAAAGGATTAATAGAATAGTGGGGCCAATGATAGCTAAATTAGCAGATCCGGAAAAAGGACTGCATTGGGATACAGTTGTTGAGGACGTTGAATTTTCATTGAACAATATGAAGCAAAGGAGCATTGCACAAATGCCGAGTAAAATGTTGTTTGGAATCGAACAAAAAGGAAAAGTTATTGATGAACTGAGGCAAAAGTTAGAAGAATTAGATAATGTTAGTGATATTAGAGATGTTAGAGATTTCAAAATTAGGAAAAATGGAGCGGAATCGCATATCAAATTACAAAATGACAACGAAAGAAGATATAATGAGAAAAGAAAAGATAGTTCAAAGTACAAAGTTGGAGTTTATATTATGGTGAAAAATTTTGATAATGCAGTAGGAGTCGCAAGAAAGCTCATACCCAAACACAAAGGCCCTTATGTGATAGATAAAGTTTAGAGAAATGATAGGTATGTGATAAAAGACGTTGAAGGTTTTCAATTGTAGCGTTGCCCTTATCAAGGAGTCTGGAGTAGTCAAAATATAAAGTATTGGATTGGTAAACGAAAATAGCTGTAAATATATCCAAAGAATTGTAAAGTATGTATGTATGTAAGATAAGTATGTAAGATAAAATCAATTGTAAATTTAACCAAGATCAGGGGATCTTGAAATGTCAGGACGGCCGAATTGTAGCAGGATGGCTACGTATTAGTATGTATGTATGTATAGGTTACTGTGTTTCTTCTAGATCATTCTTGTATATTCTTAGAGTACGTTGTTGTTGTTGTAGAGCTTGCTCTCACTGGGCTCTCTCTCTCTTGAACTCACCACTCTTACACCCTCTCAGAGAGTCGGGGTTGGTGCGAGTCGTGAGTTGAGAGCGAGTTCAGTTGAAAGCCAGCAGTGATCCTGACCAGAGACGAAAATAAAACAAAATAAAACTATAAACCAAATAAAGCTAAAAACTATTAATATATATAGTAAACGGTGTTAAAGTGAATTACTGGGGAAATATATATTATACCCTACATTTCTTTACCCGCCTCTCTCTTGCTTTCGTTAATAGTAGCGTTACATTCACTTACTTGCACTTTTCAGAAACTTGAACCTCCTCCATGTCAACTTCGTTTTGCTCTTCTTGCTGATGAACATGCTCCACCATTTTCTTTTTTTTAAATCGGGGAAAACTTTGGTTTTAAAACCAACTTGCTCCGATGAGCCGGAGCCCCTGGCCTCGGAGGCCATTTTTTTGTGGGTAATTTTACCCGTTGTATTAGTTGTTAACTCCCAGATATATTAATTTTATGTACTAAATAAATTTATAAAAAATAAATTTAGTTTGTTTTATTACAAAAATTTTATTTAATTTGTTTTGGAAAAAAAAGATTTATATATCTATTTTTTTTATTTTTTTTTTTTATATTTATTCATACACTGCTCATCCACCTCAGTTGCACGCACTATCCCCTTGCCGTATCGCAAACAAAAGTTAATACTGCAGACGCCTGTGTTTTGGAAATGCAACAGCTGTGTTTATCAGCTGATTCCTTTTTGTGCCTCCCTCTATGAAAATTTGGTGTATTGTGAATGCGTTACACTGAAATTTGTTTTAGTTTTCCGACTTTCAGAAAATGGGTTTTAATCAGAAAAAAGGTCAAATTCTAATAGTGCACTGCTGTATCTACATTCTTGAACGCACAGTGGGGCCATTTGTGTTTCTTGCAAAATTAATAACTTTTGAACCAAGTCAGATAATCCCATAATTTAAAAGCGTATGACAGATAACTGTTCAACCTATTAAAAATATGTTTAAACAATGTGCTTTTCGTTTTAGATGGTAAGTTATAATTTATCAAAGTGCAAATTTATAAATATCATAGAAAATCACGTTTATTTTAAAAATACAAATTTTGTTCATCTTTTGAGATTTTTTGCGTTTATTTTAATGTTTTAATTTTAAAAGTTTGACAAACAAAAAATATTATTATTTTTTTGTAATTTTGTTTTGTTCCAGGAGGCGTACGTTTATCAGCGATTTTACACCAGGGCTGCATGAAAAACAATTTCTGGAACCGGGACTTAGGTACGTTTTTTGCCTCGAGGTGTATGGGCTCTGCAGAAAGCTGCAGCAAGACTCTATTGAATTCGATTAAGAAATATTCAAAGAACATTTTACAGAAATATGGAAAATGTAAAAAAATTTACAATTTTATTATTTTCTATCAAAGTTTAAAAATAGTGAAAATATGGAAAGTCAGTAAATATTTAATTACCTGGAGAAACAAGAAGCTAACTGCAAAATATTTGTTCTATTGTATACCTAATAAGTACATTAAAACAAAAAAATTGAGAGTCCATTAACTAGTTCTATTGAAATTCCACTTGAAAATTTGTCGAATTGCATTAAAATTGTGCTTTTTTTATTGAAAAATGTATCAACTTTGAAACGGTATATCTTCTTAAAAAAATCTGAGCTTATTGATATTTTGCATTTGTAATCTTTGAACAATTATCTATAAGATGGTTCTATTCAAAATATCGAACGCGAACATGAAATTTTTGATTTTTGCAACGCCGTTTCTTTTAATCGCCCCATAGTGCGTTTATCATAGGGCGGCCGAACGCGGTGATTTCAGGCTTTCTTTTGCGACGCTTGGACGACGTGGACAATGTGTTCTCTTAAAATTTAACCGACCCAATCAAGTACTTATTAGCTTGCAGCTTTAAAATCTTGCATATCAAAGAAAAAAAAATTGGTTGTCTGTAAAGTCGGTTTACTGACGATAGTTGAACGTGACAACGCCTTAAGAAAATACCGATGGAATGGTAGCATTTTTCAAAAGAAAATTTTAATTTAATTTATTTAATAGATTTGTATGTATATAGAGAAGGAGGTAATTGGAAATCACAATGAAATTGATCAAGTTAGATTTATTTGTACGCATAAATACAATTATGTCAATGTTTTTTTTTTACAATTTAATAGTTTTTACAAGTATAAATGTGCGTTGAGCAATTGTTTTACAACTTTTAAACATGTGTATTATTTAATTTCTTACAATCTGTGTTAGTCTGTTGAGAATAGGACGATGATAGGAAAAGTTGGAAATGAAAGGGAGTGTTTCGAGTTTAATGTGTCTTGAAATAGTCAAATCTATGGTGGTGCCTCCTAGTGTTTTTGAGTTATTAACGTCTGATGCACAATCGACATTAAACATGTCTTTCATGAATTTGATGAATGTTTCGTCATTTTTCACATTTGTGTTGAAGTCGCCACAAAGAAGACTTGGTATATCGGTATCAACTTCCATGATTTGATGTACATACTGGCTGTTATAAACATACGGAAATAGTGCTTGATGTAGCAGAACACTGATGTTAGAAATACTAGCCCTAGGATGAATATAAACTGCGCCAAGAACCATTTTGAACGTGGTATCAGCGGTGAAGCATGTAACTTCTGCTAAGCAAACGCCACCAGTGTTTCTAATAAGGCGGGTTGTATCCGAAAGTTCAACGTTGAGAATTTCGGCTGTGGTTTCTATAAATTGCCACTCCACCTGCTGCATTTGTTTCAGAATCTGATCGATTATTCCGCTGGGTTACACATTCAAAATTTTCAATTGAAATTGGATCACAATTGTCATGCATCCACGTTTCAGTCAGAATCAAATAATCAGACAGATCAAAACATGTAAATGTACAATAGACGGATGTCGAACGCAAAGGCCGATTGTGCATTTGTGTGCGTAAGAGAAAAACGAAGTTGGCTTCGCTCGAGACGAAGCCTTAAATTAAAAATGCCTGTACTTAAGTTTGAAGGAAAGGGGTGAGAGGGGAGAGCGGTAAAGCGGTGTTTCTCCGTCTCGCTCTCACCGCCCGTTTTGCGACGGTGTTTCTCCGTCTCGCTCTGCTCTCCCGCTTTGTCTATTTATAGCTCGAACACTGACGTACGCGTATGTGTGTATTTCAGTCTTTGACGCCGCCCTCTGGTTTGCATGCGTGGTGCAGAGGCTAGAGTGTTCGAGTCTTAATCTAACGATCGCGGAATCGAGTACCAGTCGCAGCAATTGTGTTTTTAAAAAAATGTAAGTTGGCTTTTATAGACTTTCTGTAATATTTATATCCATTTAACATAACATATCAACAAACAGCCGGCAGAAACAGCCAGAAACTGGCCATTTACAGCCTGCACTGCCTGATCTTCTCCAGAAACTGACCATTTACAGCCGGCACTGCCTCATCCTCTCCAGAAACTGGCCATTTACAGCCGGCACTGCGTGATCCTCTCCAGAAACTGGCCATTCGCAGCCGGCACTGCCTGATCCTCTCCTGAAACTGGCCATTTACAGCCGGCACTGCCTGATTCTCTCCAGAAACTGGCCATTTGCAGCCGGCACTGCCTGATCCTCTCCAGAAACTGGCCATTTGCAGCCGGCCACTGCCTGATCCTCTCCAGAAACTGGCCATTTACAGCCGGCACTGCCTGATCCTCTCCAGAAACTGGCCATTTGCAGCCGGCACTGCCTGATCCTCTCCAGAAACTGGCCATTTGCAGCCGGCCATGCCTGATCCTCTTCTAAACTGCCCATTTGCAGCCGGCACTGCCTGATCCTCGCGCGAAGCCAACTTCGTTTTTCTCTTACGCACACTCGACCTCTCATTCTCTCTTCTCTGCTGATGCTGCTCACGTCACGTTTGCACTGTCTGTGTCGCGGCAGAGGTAACGACGCATGAGTCCTGCTATTTCGAGCGTGCAGCCTGCTCTATCGATTAAGAAGACGTTATCACGTCAAAAATCGGTTGTTTTTGCCGCGACCGCCAAGCTGAAATATTTACCTGCAATAGCTTAGGGAGCATTGCATTTAGCAGTGGCGACAACAAAATGCTGCGCTGTATCTAGTTTTCATTAATCTTTTGTCAAAAATATTCATAATTTTAAAACAATAAGAAAACAATAACAAAACAATAAGGGCTAGACGGTTTAGGAAGGAACTAAATATCGCTTAATAATCGATATTTTCGGTATATTTTGTTATTATGTACAGAAACCTTCGGGTCGAATGGTAAACGGACGGTCCGTCGATTTTGGATGGACCATTGTCCCTTATGGAAGACCCTGTGTAAAAGAATGGACCATTTTCGAGAATGGAGCAGAATGTAGCAGTGGAACAAGGCTATACGTCAATGGACTACGGCTAACTAAATAAAAAAAATGTTACTATTTTCCATTTCAGTTTAATTATTAAGAAAATGTGTCCCATGATTTTAAATCACATCCATAAAGAATACAGGCCTGTTCCAGTTTTCTCTCGGATGTGAATTTGATAACATTTTCGGACTTCCATTTAACATACACGGATTTTCCTTGTTGATTTCATTAAATTTCCCTTTGATCTCTTTTATTTCCATTTACAATGTATTTTAAAATAATTAATTACTGTTCTTGCGAATCTGAGTCTGAAGCCAAATAGCAAGAGAAAAGTTTCGATCGAAAGGTACCAGAGCTTTAACAGAGGGTAATTTAAATCCGTTAGGATGTGAGGAGTTGTATGAAAACTCCCCACAGCGCAGGGTGCAGTGGATGCACTCTGCCGAGGGCAGCAGCCGCTTGGCAACCAAGCGGGGCAAGGGTACGGGGGGGGGAGGATGAGGACTGCCTAGCGACAGGCAGTGCCGATGCAGGTGTCCACCACAAAGGAGACGCCGCTAATATAGCGGGACTCTGGTGGACATTGTACCCGGTGGCGTGATCGGCGGCCGTGGACTTTGGCCGCCAAGGAGGAGACGCCGATAACAAACGGACATGGGCCGGACTTTGGACCCGGTCACGCGATTTGCGCCGGACTTTGGACCGGGTCGCGTGACCGATGCGTGCAGGAGTAACGGCATAGGCGGAGCCTATAAAGGCAGAGGACGCCTGCGCACAGCATCTAGTGCGTGTGCGAGAATCCGAGCGAGTGCGTCAACGGAGCCAGTCAAAGTTAAACCAGAGGCCGCGAGAGATCAAGAAGCAAAGTCGAGAAGTTCCGGAGCTTGGGTGGCAAGCCTTCCGAACAGAGACTTCAACGCTGAGATCCAACGCGTGGAAGGACGACAACAATCAAGGAGCAGCGAGGTCCAGTGGCAAGGACCAATCGGAGGAATCAACGGTCGAGGAAAATCAAGTTGTGGGAGTTGCGCGCGTGGCTAGGCTTTGCCGGGCGATACACCGCGTCGACGAGATCCCGGACCAGGGCGCAGAGCGGGCGATAAGGGTGGCTAGGCTTTGCCGGGCGATACATCCTGCTAGCTCGGTGCCTGAGGCGCAGAGTGGGCGATAAGGGTGGCTAGGCTTTGCCGGGCGATACATCCTGCTAGCTCTGTGCTGGAAGCTGCAAGGCGGGCGTTCGGAGTGGCTAGGCTTCGGCTGGGCGATACACTCTGCTAGCTTTGCAGTGAGGTCGCGAAGTGGACGTTCGGGGTGGCTAGGCTTTGGCTGGGCGATACACCCTGCTAGCTTCGGCAGCGAGATAACCAAGCGATCGGCGTGAGGGAGTGCAGCCGCATCCGGAAGGAGCAGACCCAGCGAGAATTATATCATAGACATCCGATTGAAGTACAATAAACATCTGAATACGAACTTAACCCGAAGCGTTCTCTCTGGGCGGGCCTTCACGTTTATATAAATTTGGTGGGACGAGCACACGATCTCGACTGAGCTAGCCGCACATAATCGTTGCGAGCTACACCCAGGAAATCAGCTCGTTACATCTGGCGCCCAAAACGTGATTGTCCAAACAAAGAGATGGGGAAAAGTTGGATAAAGAACATAAAAAGGAAGAGTACGATGGCGTGGCAAAGACGCTGGGCATCCAGCTCATCGGATCGGTCGACGCCATGAGGAAAACCTTATCAGAATTCGTAGATGAACACGGAACAGACCCCGAGGTGGCAGAAACATTGGCTAAGCTGGAGGAAAGATTCAGCAAGATCCCAAGCATAAAAATACAGCTAGCAGACCCAGAAGCCCTAATTGCAAGCCTAGATGTCACAAGCATGCAGGACACAAGCAGAAGCAGGAGTCGAGCAGGGATAGACGCCCGGAAGAGAAGACAAGCCAGACTACGCGAAGGTAGCAAAACAAGTGCGCGAGGAGCTTTAAGTATGACGGAAACGACAAGCCTCTGGAGTTCTTGGAGCAAGTGGAATGGTATGTCGCAACATACGGCCTCGACCTTAACCTGATCCCCAGAGCGATGCCAGAACTCCTACAAGGCAAGGCGTTGAAATGGTTCATAGCCAACAACAAGCTATGGCAAAGCTGGGGAGTTCATCTACGACTTCCAAAACTTCTTCTTGCCGAGAGGTTACGTGGAGAAGTTGGCGGATCAGGTAAAGCAGCGCAAACAGAAATACGGCGAGATTTAAAGACTACATGGTTGAAATCCAAACCCTAATGCGGCCACTGCGAATGTCCAGAAGGAGTCACTGGCACGAATCCTAGAAAACAGCACGCCAGTACTCCGCATATTTATGCGCCCGTATGAGTGCAAAACCTCGATGCCGCAATGGCACTAGCCGACGAATTTGAAGAGCTCGACCAGCAGCGGGAAGAATTCGAGAGGAAAACGCTGCCCACAATGCCAGGTCTCATCCACAACAAAGGACAGGGCAGAGTGCGGTATGCAGAAGATGCCAGGACGAGGAGGATCACCCAGGTGGAAACGCGCAGCACAACCGGAGACCAGCGGTGCCCCAAAGGGAATTCGTGCAAAACCCAGCACAAGCATGCCGGAGGTGCGGAGGGCAAGAACACTGGGCGAGAGAATGCCGGAATCAGCGGATCGTGTTCTGCTGGATATGCGGAGGGTCGGAAGAAGGACGGTAGAATGCTGCCAACCGTCGGAAACGCTCAGCGATCCCAGCCTGTGAGAGGCCAGCAGGGATCGCAAGGCTCCGCCTCGCAAAACTAATGGGGAACCTAACAGCCGAGGAGACACAACTGACCGCAACGGTGCTGATAGGCGGAGTCCAAGTCAGAGCAACGGTGGACACAGGAGCCACAGCCAGCTTCATAAGCGAAACGTTGGCGGTCACTCTACAACGAGCTGGAACAAGGGAGCCCATTAAGCGACAAGTGCATATGGCAGACGGAAGCCGAGTCCAGATCAACGAGCAGATGGCAGTGCAGATCGGACTCGGAACAGAAACGGTGACAATACAACTGCTGATACTCCCAGGAATAATCGACGCGCTGGTCTTGGGGTGGAACTTTCTCACCAACATCGGCGCAGAAGTCAAGTGCGCAGGACACAAGGTGGCGATTCCAGCGAGGAGACGGAACAATGGATGGCTAGAAGAGATTGTCCGTCGCCGTCGTCGAAGGGCCTCAGCAAGCCAACAAGGGAGAGGAGGAATTCCTGGAGGCAGAGTTGGCCGAATTCAGGCAGATGAAAGGACCGTCAAACGTAGCCGTACACAGCATCACAATGAAGGACGACAAACCGATCAAGCAGAGGTACTATCCGAAGAATCCGAAAGTACAAAGAGAAATCAATGCCAAGGTGGATGAGTTGCTGCAAATGGGATGCATCGAGCATTCGAAAAGTCCGTATAGCTCCCCATAGTAATGGTGAGAAAGAAGACTGGCAAGTGGAGATTATGTGTTGATTTTAGGCAGATCAATGCAAAGTCAGTAAAGGACGCATATCCCATGCCACGAATAAATTTCATCTTGGACCAACTAAGGGAAGCACGATACATCAGCAGCCTGGATCTCAAGGATGGATACTGGCAAATTCCCTAGAGGAACGGAGCAGGCAGTTTACAGCTTTCACAGTGCCGGGCAAAGGTCTGTTTCAATGGAAAGTGATGCCATTTGGACTACACTCGGCGTCAGCCACATTCCAACGAGCACTGGACAAAGTGATAGGGCCCGAAATGTCGCCACATGCATTCGCATATCAAGATGATATCATAGTGATCGGAAAAACGAAGGAGGAACACATAAGAAACCTGAAGGAAGTTTTCGCCGACTGAAGGAGGCAAACTTGCGGATTAACGCGGAAAAGTGCCAGTTTTTCCAAAAGGAACTGCTCTATCTGGGACACCGTATAACAAAACAAGGAATCGGCACGGACCCGGACAAGGTAGCAGCGATCGCAGAGCTAAAACCACCATCAACTGTGAGAGAACTCAGGCAATACCTGGGGTGGCGTCGTGGTATAGGAGATTCGTTCCAGATTTCGCAAAAATCGTGATGCCCTTAAACGAACTGCTGCGCAAAGGCACGAAATGGGAATGGTCCCAAAAACACCAAGACGCGTTCGAACAGGTGATCATGCTAGCCGTGAATACGACCATATCGGACTCCACCGGGTACTCACCGGCGTTCCTAACGCAAGGACGCGAACCCAGACTACCGAGCGCCTTGTACGACAAGGAGACACTGGGCACGGGACGACAAGCAGAGACGCCCGATGAAAATTCACGCAAGCTGAAGGAAATCTTCGAAATCGTCCGAAGAAACTTGGAAAAGGCGGCGCAGGACCAGGCCAGGTACTACAACCTGAGAAGGAAGCCTTGGAATCCGAGAGTTGGAGACACGGTGTGGGTCAAAGAGCACCATTTGTCGAAGGCCGTTGAAGGATTCGCTGCGAAATTGGCACCCAAGTACGACGGACCATTCAAGGTGACGAATTTCCAGTCGCCAGTCATCTGCGTCGTACAGCACGAAGTCTCTAAGAAGGAAAAGGTAGTACACATAAGTCAATTGAAGCCACAGAATATAGAAGAAGGGTCGAGGATGTTACGGCCAATGCAGAGGACTCCGACACTCGAGTCAACAACGCGCCACAGCAAAGGAATCAGCAGGGCGCGCGAGGACAACGATCAGGATGTTACCGCAGAGGCGGAGGACTCCAACGACAGAAGCGACGAAGAAGGCCAGAAGGGTACCGCCAGGACGAAGGACTCCATCGGTAGCACCAGTCACACACCACTGCGCAGATCCAAAAGAGTGCGTAAGCGGAACCAATCGGAGGCTGTCGCCGGTCAGGAGCTATAATATTGACGATGAGAGCTGAAAATAAAGGGAAATCAGAAAAGTGGCCACACGGGAAGAAAACGACATTACCTGCGAATGCATCTGGGATCCCAATGGTGGCAGCTGCCTGGTGCATCCGAAGAAAGGGAGGAGACGATACGGAGTATCGTAGCACGGCAACGCACAGGAAGGGCAGCATCAGCAACAGCCAGGGGCGAGAGGGGGTGCAGCGCTGCAAGGCCTGTCCTCCAGCTACTGGCGTCCAGCTGGTGTTGTCACTCCAGAGCCGGGGCACCGGCGACGGGAGGAGCTAGGCGTCAGACGGGACGGCCCAGCAAGGCGACCGACACAGCCGCTGTTGTGGCAGCCACAGACGCAGCTGCTATTAGGGCAACCACGGACGCGAAGGCTGTTGTGGCATCCGGGACGCAGCTGCTGTGGTGGAGGCAACAGACGCAGCCGCCGGCACGCTGACCAGGCCGGGGTCCGTCGAGCAGCAATAACACCACGTGGAGGCTGCCAGCACAAAGCAGGACGGCCATGCAGCCCGACACACACGAACACAAGCACAACGGCAGAAGCAGCGAGCAAGATCCCGTAAGCGCGAAGAGGAAGGCCGAGAAGACAGGAAAATGGCCACCGAAAGCCCTGTATGCACACACAAACACGATACTGCTAGCCGAGAAAGAGAGCGTGGAAGGATCCCGTTAGGAATAGCCGAGAGAGAGCGGGGAAGGATCCCGTTACCGGAGGATCCGTTAGGGCGCTCGGATCAGCGAGAACCGAGGTTTCCTCGAAGCGGAAAGCAGCGAAGACGGCCTTTCAAACACGGAACATGGTCGGGACAACAGGCACAAGCGGATCGGTCACGGCGACAAAGAGGGCAGGGCGGCATCGGTCACAGCCAGCGGCGAAATGGGGACGTCGGGATTCCGATCCCGCTCTCCAGCTGCTGGCGTCCCCGCTGGTGTCGCCTTCGTCTTCACCCGCGACCCGGAGGAGCAGCAGCAGCAGCAGCAGCAGCAGCAGCAGCAGCAGCAGCAGCAGCAGCAGCAGCAGCAGCAGCAGCAGCAGCAGCAGCAGTGACAACAGCAGCGACCGCGGCGAGATCACTGACGTGGAGCTCCCGGACGAGGTGTGGACGGCCGGGATCTGCGACGGCGAGGTGATCACGTTGGAGTCGTCCGACGAGGAGGACGCGGCAGATGGGCCAGACGAGTCGTTGCCGAGGCCGGCCGAGGAGGGCTCCGACGTGTCACCGGAAGTGTCCGGAGACGAGGACATGGGCCCGGACGAGGACAGGCAGAGGCGCACGAGGGCGTACCTCATGCGTCAGGCGGCGCTGGAAGAATGGGACCGGCGGCTGGAGGAGGCCGAGGAAGAGGAGGCCCGGCTATGGTCCACGCCGGAACCCGACGCCACCGATCCCGTCGACGCCGCTGCCGCCACCACCGAAGCCGACACCACCGATTCCGTCGACGCCGCCGCCACCGAAGCCAGCACCACCACTACCGCCGACGCCGCCGCCCACAGTCGCCAAGCCACCACCGCCACCATCCCCGCCACCGGCAGCTCTGCCGTATCGCGCCCTGAACAGGATGCGCACGGTAGTGGCGAAAGACGGGTACCGGTACCATCAGCAGGCGGTAGTCTGGATGTGGCCAGCAGAGCGTCCGGACGAGGCGGCGCCACCGGGGGTGGATCGAGCTGCCCAGGGTGGGAGCAGCTGGGACTGCCGCGATCCTCCGCCGGCCGGAGATGAGGACGGGCCCGCACCGGCCACGCGAGAGGGCCCTCCAGCGGCAGACTTCGTGCCCGGAGGCTGGAACAGCGAGAGAGGCCCTCGCTGGGAAGGCAGATCTCGTGGCCGGAGCAGGAGCCGTGGACGCCGGTGCCAGAGTCCGAATGGCCGGAAGAAGTCGCGGCCGAGGCGCGCCGGCAGCGGCAAAGGAGCACCGCTGGGCGAAGCTGGTCATCGCGGAAGGCCGGCGATACCGGATCAAGATGGCCGGAGGAGTAGCAAGGGTGTCCCGAAAGTAAATAAGTAAACACACGAATAAACACACAAAAAAGCACACGTGGTTCGTATCGAAGGGCAGCCGGGTCAACGGCCGAAGGGGCTGCGGAGACGAGGAGACGCGGCGGGCGAAGAAACTCTGGAGGCCGGGGCCCAGGGCGGCCAGCCAGAGGGCAGGGGCATGCCGTGGATGGAGCCTGTAAGAGAAAGGGCTAATGAACACTCGGAGGTTGTAAGGAAAATTGGAAAAAAACACTCGAAAGTGCAAATTCACGGGCTGGCAGTGATGGCAAAAAATGCGCAGATCAGGAAAAGGTATCGATAGCGAACTATCGATAGCGATCGTCCGCGATAGGGGCACACTGAAATCTGGTATTTTCAGTGTTGGAAATCTTCGCGCACTGGAAATACCAGAAACGATCGGTGGCAGTGTGACCAGGAGGAGTGCGGTATTTAAATACCAGAGCAGAGACGAAATTACCGCGGAGGAAGGCGGGAATTTCGAAAGCAAAGAGGACGTACCCGAAGGCCGATTCCCGAATGAAAGCAGCAGTCTTTGTGCGTTTTCGAAGGAAGGGGAAAGTGTGAGGAGTTGTATGAAAACTCCCCACAACGCAGGGTGCAGTGGATGCACTCTGCCGAGGCCAGCAGCCGCTTGGCAACCAAGCGGGGCAAGGGTACGGGGAGGATGAGGACTGCCTAGCAACAGGCAGTGCCGATGCAGGTGTCCACCACAAAGAGACGCCGCTAATATAGCGGGACTCTGGTGGACATTGTACCCGGTGGCGTGATCGGCGGCCGTGGACTTTGGCCGCCAAGGAGGAGACGCCGATAACAAACGGGACATGGGCCGGACTTTGGACCCGGTCACGCGATTTGCGCCGGACTTTGGACCGGGTCGCGTGACCGATGCGTGCAGGAGTAACGGCATAGGCGGAGCCTATAAAAGGCAGAGGACGCCTGCGCACAGCAACTAGTGCGTGTGCGAGAATCCGAGCGAGTGCGTCAACGGAGCCAGTCAAAGTTAAACCAGAGGCCGCGAGAGATCAAGAAGCAAAGTCGAGAAGTTCGGAGCTTGGGTGGCAAGCCTTCCGAACAGAGACTTCAACGCTGAGATCCAACGCGTGGAAGGACGACAACAATCAAGGAGCAGCGAGGTCCAGTGGCAAGGACCAATCGGAGGAATCAACGGTCGAGGAAAATCAAGTTGTGGGAGTTGCGCGCGTGGCTAGGCTTTGCCGGGCGATACACCGCGTCGACGAGATCCCGGACCAGGGCGCAGAGCGGGCGATAAGGGTGGCTAGGCTTTGCCGGGCGATACATCCTGCTAGCTCGGTGCCTGAGGCGCAGAGTGGGCGATAAGGGTGGCTAGGCTTTGCCGGGCGATACATCCTGCTAGCTCTGTGCTGGAAGCTGCAAGGCGGGCGTTCGGAGTGGCTAGGCTTCGGCTGGGCGATACACTCTGCTAGCTTTGCAGTGAGGTCGCGAAGTGGGCGTTCGGGGTGGCTAGGCTTCGGCTGGGCGATACACCCTGCTAGCTTCGGCAGCGAGATAACCAAGCGATCGGCGAGAGGGAGTGCAGCCGCATCCGGAAGGAGCAGACCCAGCGAGAATTATATCATAGACATCCGATTGAAGAACAATAAACATCTGAATACGAACTTAACCCGAAGCGTTCTCTCTGGGCGGGCCTTCACGTTTATATAAATTTGGTGGGACGAGCACACGATCTCGACTGAGCTAGCCGCACATAATCGTTGCGAGCTACACCCAGGAAATCAGCTCGTTACAAGGATTATTCGGAAGTGAAAACTAGAACAGGTCTGGGAAATAATTTCCGTGTAGATTTTTCGGAAGTGGAAACTGGAAAAGGCCAGTATATTTTTCAAATGGAAACACTATTCCAGACTTTTTCTTTTGTTACTACTGTAGCTTAGCTACTATTACTCTACAACAAAACTTTCGATTTAATATGAACAAAAAAAAAATATATGTTTAAGAATATTATAGTGTCTTCTCATTTTGATGGTCAGTTGCTTTTATTAAATATATCTGATCGGACTGATCCGATTCTCAATTCTACGGCTCTACATAGTAGTCTCTTTGCACACCATGGTCCACGTAAATGTGTAAGCCTCTTTTTATACTATTGCTAGGTATTAGAATTTTGACCAGAAGCTTGGAAAGCAGAGAAGGAAAGATCCAACCCCATGGGATATAAATTGTTTGATCAGCATCAGGTAAGTCGATCAAGCCATGTCCGTCTGCCTGTTTGTCCTTTACTCCTCGCGCTCCAGTGGCTGAAAACTGAACTTACTGCTGAGCCAATATCACTGAATTGCTTTGAAATTAGCTTGCTCATAAAACCTTATCACATAATATTTTGTTTAAGGTTTTATTTTTACTGCAGGCGAAGCCTTTGGGGTATTGCTTCTATAATATATCAAACCACAATCTAATTATAATAATTATAATAATTATAATAATTTATAAATAATAATTAATTTATAAGAAAAAGAATTCAATGCCATCATGCTGTCCCCTTCTCACACGCTTTGTGAGCTATCTATTCTGTAAAAAATTCGCATGACAATCGCCATAAATCAAACCAAATCCTCATAAGATCCCAAATCAAGTTTTTGTTTTATTATACCCGTTTTATTATAAGTTAGTACCAACCGAGAATGTATGTAACAGTCATAAGGAGGCATCTTCGACCCCCTTAATTTGGCCAGATGCACATGGCTAAAGCGACTCTGTGGGAGAAGGTGACAGCTTAATGGAATTGCATTCTTCATCTTATTTTTATTATTTTGCAAAATTTTTTTGGTAACGGGTATCGTACAGTCGACCTAACTCGATTGTAGCTTTCTTATTTGATTTATAAGCTGATTTTGCTTGTTTGTTTTCGGACACATTTATTTTCTGCACTCTATTCAAAAAATAATGTCGCTCCTTAGAGCAAAAGTTTTGAAGATATATACTGTGACAACTGCTGAGGATAACATAATAAAGGTTGTAGCCTAGTGGTCAGAGTATGAGTTCAAATACCGCTCAATCCATAGCATTTTTATAAGATGAAGGAGGCATCTCCGACCCCATAAAGTATATATATTCTTGATTAGCATCACCAGCCGAGTCGATCTAGCCATGTCCGTCTGTAACCAAAATGAATCTCTTTTCAATAATCAAATTGCACACTGCAAGGTTATACAAATTTCGGTTTACCGAAGATAGCTTTCTTTCTTGTTTTTTATTCATTATATCAATTGTACATAATTTGGGTAATGCAACAAAATTGAACCAAGTGATTTTGGCTTTTTTTTGTCATTTCTTGCACACGCTCTTTTTATCAGTTTTTTGCGCCATTTTATGCTCAAAAGGCAATGCAGCTCGATTGCAGCCGCCGAATGAAATTTTTTTTTGTGACCACTGAAATGAACACCACGTTTTTGCTCCTACAATTTCAGAAGTGGGATTCCTGAAAAACTTTTTTTCATACGCTCAACGTAAAAAGTTGACTTAACGAAGTGAAAACTATAAAGAATTCAGTGGTGCCAGGCACAATTGGGAAATGAATATAGTCGGTGCGGACAATTATACTGCAGCCGAACTGCGTAATTGGCTGGGAAAACTAAACACGCAGAAAAGCGGCAACAAGGCAACGCTCGCAGTGCGGCTGAACACGGGCCACCTGAAGCCTGAGGAGTTTGCCCATTGGTTAATAAAGACGTCGCCGAATTAAAAGGTGCAAGTGACGAGATCGAGCGTGACTACGCCGGAGCTGCCCCACCACGTGTTCAACGCCACATGCAAGCGTCGAGGTCGAGCACGACGACGCTCAACGCTACACAGAAGCCGCTAAAAACGTGGTCAACGAGGACAACACTACATAGAAGCTGCCGCCGCGTGGTCAACACGGTTTGGAATTGGCAAGTGGAGTGAATGTTCCCGAAGTTTTCATGTCATAATTTTAAAATGTCATAGCTTTTTTTTAAAAATCGTAGAATAGTTTTAAAAAATGGAAGGAAAAAAAAATTTCTATTAAAAAAAAACAAGTGAGAAAGCTACAGTCGAGTGCGACCGACTGTGAGATACCCGGTACCCAAAGTATTTTGCGTGAAATTAAATAGCACACGGACATGGGAAAAACAAAATGTTGACAAATAAAGACAAATTTTGCCAAAAACATGTTGAGCAAAGTTTAAAAGAGACAAATTCTGCACCCAAAAGCACGCAACACTTTTTTTCGCTACTGCCGTTGTGGCTCAAGATGGTAAGAAACTTAATTGTTTAATAACTTCCATGTTTATCATCCGATTTTACTCAAATTTTCAGAAAACGTCCGCAAATGCCTACTTATTTATTGTATTTATTTGTATTTTATTGTATTTGTATTTTATTGTATTTGTATTTACTTTGAGCCAAAATTTACGAATCTAGCTTATTTAAGTTTTTTTAGTTTTTTGGGGGCGGAAGTGGGCGTGGCCAAATTTTAAAACAAACTTGATCTGCGTGCAACAGATTCCAATGTTGTCACCCAATTTGGTAACTCTAGCTCTTATAGTCTCTGAGATCTGTTGTTTCACACGGACGGACGGACAGACGGACAGACGGACAGACGGACATGGCTAAATCTATTTACTTTGAGCCAAAATTTACGAATCTAGCTTATTTAAGTTTTTAGTTTTTTGGGGGCGGAAGTGGGCGTGGCCAAATTTTAAAACAAACTTGATCTGCGTGCAACAGATTCCAATGTTGTCACCCAATTTGGTAACTCTAGCTCTTATAGTCTCTGAGATCTGTTGTTTCACACGGACGGACGGACAGACGGACAGACGGACAGACGGACATGGCTAAATCGACTCGGCTGGTGATGCTGATCAAGAATATATATACTTTATGGGGTCGGAGATGCCTCCTTCTGCCTGTTACATACATTCTCGATTGGCACTAACTTATAATACCCTTGTACCCTATGGGTACCGGGTATAAAAATTATCCAAATGGCTAAAATAACAATTTTTTTACTTTTTAGGCTTCATTTACCAAAAATCCGAACGTGATGGTGCATTGAAGGTCAGATTCGTTTTCATCGCATAAGAAACTACAAGAAACAAATACAGCCATTCTAGAAACTGAAAAAAGTTACATTTCGCTGGCCTGTGTTATCAATACTAACAAATTTTTGTAAATTTAAATAATATAGCTAGATATACATATATATATATATATATATATATATGTATATTTCGATTGGATAGGACTGACCATGTAACTGAAAGCGCAAACAATATCTTTAAAATCTTTAAAATGCTCCGGCGGTGTTTCAGAGATATATTAATACAAAAAAGGTAGTAATATATATGGACGATATTTTGATCGCCAGTAAAGACATACAAAAACATTTAAATGTTCTTATGGAAGTTTTTGATCGTTTAGCAAGGAACAAACTAGAATTGAGAATGGACAAGTGTGAGTTTCTACAAGCAAGTGTGCAATATTTAGGATTTTTAGTAACCAGCAAAGGAATACAAGGTAATGATAGATTAGAAGCTGTTAGAGATTTCCCCGTTCCAGATAAAGTACATGGTGTTAGAAGCTTTTTAGGATTATGTTCATATTTTAGGAGATTTATTCAGAATTTTTCGATGATCAAAGCCATTATATGACCTGTTAAAGAAAGATAAAGAGTTTGTATTTGAAGAGAAGGAGTTACAATGTTTTGAGATGCTTAAGAAAATGTTAGTTGAAGCGCCAGTGTTAGGATTATATTATTACAAAGACGAGATAGAATTACATACAGATGCAAGCGCACAAGGTTTTGGAGCGGTATTACTACAAAGGAAAGAGGATAAAAAGTTGCATTCTATTTTTTATTTTTCAAAGGCCACAACAAAGGATGAGGCAAAATATCACAGTTTTGAACTTGAAACGTTAGCGATCATTTATGCTCTACGGAGATTTAGAATTTATGTGCAGGGTAGACGGTTTAGAATAGTTACTGATTGTAACTCACTGACGTTGACATTAAATAGGATTGAGTTAAACCCTCGAATTGCACGATGGGCATTAGAATGGCTTGAGTATGACTTTGAGTTAGTTCACAAATCGGGAAAACTTATGCAACACGTAGACGCGTTAAGTAGGAATACGAATATAATGGTAGTAGAAACAAATAGTTTTGAAGACAATTTAATTATTTGTCAAGCGAAAGATGAGAATTTAAAAGATGTTAGGAAGAAGTTAGAAAAGAAGAAGATAAAATGTTTGAGATGAGGAATGGAGTTATTTATAGAAAATCAAATGATGGAAAATTGTTATTCTGTGTGCCAGGAGAAATGGAAGACAAGATATTATACAAATATCACAATGAATTAGGTCATTTAGGACGAGATAAGGTTATGGATGCTATTGTTAGGACGTATTGGTTTCCAAATATGAAAGAAAGTTGTTAGGCATATTGATATTTGCTTGAGATGTGTGGCGTATTCGCCGAAGTCAGGAAAAGAGGAAGGAATGTTGCACAGCATACCAAAGGAAATGTGCCATTCGAAATTATGCATATCGATCATTACGGACCGGTTGATAATGGAAGATCAAAGAAACATCTGTTTGTGGTGATAGACGGTTTTACTAAATATGTGAGGCTATATGCAACAAAGACGACGAACACAAAAGAAGTCATTATAGCAATGAAAGATTACTTTAGGTCATACAGTAGGCCAACATGTATCGTTTCGGACAGAGGAAGCTGTACATCGGAAGATTTCGGAAAATTTGTGGAAGAACATAATATTAAACACGTATAAATTGCGACTGGGTCACCTCAGGCCAATGGGCAGGTGGAAAGGATTAATAGAATAGTGGGGCCAATGATAGCTAAATTAGCAGATCCGGAAAAAGGACTGCATTGGGATACAGTTGTTGAGGACGTTGAATTTTCATTGAACAATATGAAGCAAAGGAGCATTGCACAAATGCCGAGTAAAATGTTGTTTGGAATCGAACAGAAAGGAAAAGTTATTGATGAACTGAGGCAGAAGTTAGAAGAATTAGATAATGTTAGTGATATTAGAGATGTTAGAGATTTCAAAATTAGGAAAAATGGAGCGGAATCGCAAATCAAATTACAAAATGACAACGAAAGAAGATATAATGAGAAAAGAAAAGATAGTTCAAAGTACAAAGTTGGAGTTTATATTATGGTGAAAAATTTTGATAATGCAGTCAATTTCAATTTCAATATATTTTTTTTTATAATGTTTTCCTAACGCTACAAGTTGATAACTTATAATTAGGCCCTTATGTGATAGATAAAGTTTAGAGAAATGATAGGTATGTGATAAAAGACGTTGAAGGTTTTCAATTGTAGCGTTGCCCTTATCAAGGAGTCTGGAGTAGTCAAAATATAAAGTATTGGATTGGAAAACGAAAATAGCTGTAAATATATCCAAAGAATTGTAAATGTAGTATGTAAGATAAGTATGTAAGATAAAATCAATTGTAAATTTAACCAAGATCAGGGGATCTTGAAATGTCAGGACGGCCGAATTGTAGCAGGATGGCTACGTATTAGTATGTATGTATGTATAGGTTACTGTGTTTCTTCTAGATCATTCTTGTATATTCTTAGAGTACGTTGTTGTTGTTGTAGAGCTTGCTCTCACTGGGCTCTCTCTCTGCGAACTCACCACTCTTACACTCTCTCAGAGTCGGGGTTGGTGCGAGTCGTGAGTTGAGAGCGAGTTCAGTTGAAAGCCAGCAGTGATCCTGACCAGAGACGAAAATAAAACAAAATAAAACTATAAACCAAATAAAGCTAAAACTATTTATATATATAGTAAACGGTGTTAAAGTGAACTACTGGGGAAATATATATTATACGCCTACATTTCTTTACCCGCCTCTCTCTTGCTTTCGTTAATAGTAGCGTTACATTCACTTACTTGCACTTTTTCAGAAACTTGAACCTCCTCCATGTCAACTTCGTTTTGCTCTTCTTGCTGATGAACATGCTCCACCATTTTCTTTTTTTTTTAGATCGGAGAAAACTTTGGTTTTTTAAAACCAACTTGCTCCGATGAGCCGGAGCCCCTGGCCTCGGAGGCCATTTTTTTGTGGGTAATTTTACCCGTTGTATTAGTTGTTAACTCCCAGATATATTAATTTTATGTATAAAATAAATTTATAAAAATAAATTTAGTTTGTTTTATTACAAAATTTTATTTAATTTGTTTTGAAAAAAAGATTTATATATCTTTATACCCTTTCAGAGGGTATTATAATTTTGCCATGATATTTGCAACGCAGTGAAGGAGGCATCTCAGACCCCATAAAGTATATATATTCTTGATCAGCATCACCAGCCGAGTCGATCTAGCCATGTCCGTCTGTCTGTCTGTCCGTCTGTCTGTCCGTCTGTCTGTCTGTCGGTTTCTACGCGAACTAGTCTCTCAGTTTTTGAGCTATCGGGCTGAAATTTTCAGCATAGTCTTATTTCTTTAGCATGCAGTATATATGTCGGAACGGCAGAAATCGGACCACTATATCCTATAGCTGCCATAGGAATGATGGCGAAATTAATGTACAAAAATTTTTAATTTCTCTGTTTTTCAACGAATTTCTATAAATTTCGAGATATAGTCGTTTTTATAGTTCTAGAATTACGGTTTTAATTTCATTAAGATCGGACAACTATATCATATAGCTGCTATAGAAGGGATCGGTCGATTTATATGAAAATGTAAAATTCTACATGTAAGATGTAAAATTTACAAAATTTACATAATTTGACATTTTTTTTTACATTACCAAATTGGATCGATTTTCAATGATCCAATTGCTGACTGCAAGGGTATATAAACTTCGGTTTACCGAACTTAGCTTTCTTCCTCGTTTTTCTTTATATTTATTCATACACTGCTCATCCACCTCAGTTGCACGCACTATCCACTTGCCGTATTGCAAACAAAAGTTAATATTGCAGACGCCTGTGTTTTGGAAATGCAACAGCTGTGTTTATCAGCTGATTCCTTTTTTGTGCCTCCCTTTATGAAAATTTGGTGTATTGTAAATGCGTTACACTGAAATTTGTTTTAGTTTTCCGACTTTCAGAAAATGGGTTTTAATCAGAAAAAAGGTCAAATTCCTAATAGTGCACTGCTGTATCTACATTCTTGAACGCACAGTGGGGCCATTTGTGTTCCTTGCAAAATTAATAACTTTTGAACCAAGTCAGATAATCCCATAATTTAAAAGCGTATGACAGATAACTGTTCAACCTATTAAAAATATGTTTAAGCAATGTGCTTTTCGTTTTAGATGGTAAGTTATAATTTATCAAAGTGCAAATTTATAAATATCATAGAAAAATCACTTTTATTTTAAAAATACAAATTTTTGTTCATCTTTTGAGATTTTTTTGCGTTTTTTTTAATGTTTTTAATTTTAAAAAAGTTTGACAAACAAAAAAAAAATATTATTTTATTTGTAATTTTTTGTTTTTTTCCAGGAGGCGTACGTTTATCAGCGATTTTACACCAGGGCTGCATGAAAAACAATTTCTGGAACCGGGACTTAGGTACGTTTTTTGCCTCGAAAATGTAAAAAAAAAATGTACAATTTTGTTATTTTCTAACAAAGTTTAAAAATAGTGAAAATATGGAAAGTCAGGAAATAGTTAATTACCTGGAGAAACAAGAAGCTAACTGCAAAATATTTGTTCTATTGTATACCTAATAAGTACATTAAAACAAAAAAATTGAGAGTCCATTAACTAGTTCTCTTGAAATTCCACTTGAAAATTTGTGGAATTGTATTAAAATTGTGCTTTTTTTATTGAAAAATGTATCAACTTTGAAACGGTATATCTTCTTTAAAAAATCTGAGCTTATTGATATTTTGCATTTGTAATCTTTAAACAATTATCTATAAGATGGTTCTATTCAAAATATCGAACGCGAACATGAAATTTTTGATTTTTGCAACGCCGTTTCTTTTAATCGCCCCATAGTGCGTTTATCATAGGGCGGCCGAACGCGGTAATTTCAGGCTTTCTTTGCGACGCTTGGACGACGTGGACAATGTGTTCTCTTAAAATTTAACCGACCCAATCAAGTACTTATTAGCTTGCAGCTTTAAAATCTTGCATATCAAAGAAAAAAAATTGGTTGTCTGTAAAGTCGGTTTACTGACGATAGTTGAACGTGACAACGCCTTAAGAAAATACCGATGGAATGGTAGCATTTTTCAAAAGAAAATTTTAATTTAATTTATTTAATAGATTTGTATGTATATAGAGAAGGAGGTAATTGGAAATCACAATGAAATTGATCAAGTTAGATTTATTTGTACGCATAAATACAATTATGTCAATGTTTTTTTTACAATTTAATAGTTTTTACAAGTATAAATGTGCGTTGAGCAATTGTTTTACAACTTTTAAACATGTGTATTATTTAATTTCTTACAATCTGTGTTAGTCTGTTGAGAATAGGACGATGATAGGAAAAGTTGGAAATGAAAGGGAGTGTTTCGAGTTTAATGTGTCTTGAAATAGTCAAATCTATGGTGGTGCCTCCTAGTGTTTTTGAGTTATTAACGTCTGATGCACAATCGACATTAAACATGTCCATTTGCAGCCGGCACTGCCTGATCCTCTCCAGAAACTGGCCATTTGCAGCCGGCCATGCCTGATCCTCTCCTGAAACTGGCCATTTGCAGCCGGCACTGCCTGATCCTCTCCTGAAACTGGCCATTTACAGCCGGCACTGCCTGATCCTCTCCAGAAACTGGCCATTTGCAGCCGGCACTGCCTGATCCTCTTCAGAAACTGGCCATTTACAGCCGGCACTGCCTGATCCTCTCCAGAAACTGGCCATTTACAGCCGGCACTGCCTGATCCTCTCCAGAAACTGGCCATTTGCAGCCGGCACTGCCTGATCCTCTCCAGAAACTGGCCATTTGCAGCCGGCCATGCCTGATCCTCTTCTGAAACTGCCCATTTGCAGCCGGCACTGCCTGATCCTCGCGCGAAGCCAACTTCGTTTTTTCTCTTACGCACACTCGACCTCTCATTCTCTCTCTTCTCTGCTGATGCTGCTCACGTCACGTTTGCACTGTCTGTGTCGCGGCAGAGGTAACGACGCATGAGTCATGCTTTTCGAGCGTGCAGCCTGCTCTATCGATTAATAAGACGTTATCACGTCAAAATCGGTTGTTTTTGCCGCGACCGCCAAGCTGAAATATTTACCTGCAATAGCTTAGGGAGCATCGCATTTAGCAGTGGCGACAACAAAATGCTGCGCTGTATCTAGTTTTCATTAATCTTTTGTCAAAAATATTCATAATTTTAAAAACAATAAGAAAACAATAACAAAACAATAAGGGCTAGACGGTTTAGGGAAGGAACTAAATATCGCTTAATAATCGATATTTTCGGTATATTTTGTTATTAAGTACAGAAGCCTTCGGGTCGAATGGTAAACGGACGGTCCGTCGATTTTGGATGGACCATTGTCCCTTATGGAAGACCCCGTGTAAAAGAATGGACCATTTTCGAGAATGGAGCAGAATGTAGCAGTGGAACAAGGCTATACGTCAATGGACTACGGCTAACTAAATAAAAAAAATGTTACTATTTTCCATTTCAGTTTAATTATTAAGAAAATGTGTCCTATGATTTTAAATCACATCCATAAAAGAATACAGGCCTGTTCCAGTTTTCTCTCGGATGTGAATTTGATAACATTTTCGGACTTCCATTTAACATACACGGATTTTCCTTGTTGATTTCATAAAATTTCCCTTTGTTCTCTTTTATTTCCATTTACAATGTATTTTAAAATAATTAATTACTGTTCTTGCGGATCTGAGTCTGAAGCCAAATAGCAAGAGAAAAGTTTCGATCGAAAGGTACCAGAGCTTTAACAGAGGGAAATTTAAATCCGTTAGGATTATTCGGAAGTGAAAACTAGAACAGGTCTGGGAAATAATTTCCGTGTAGATTTTTCGGAAGTGGAAACTGGAAAAGGCCAGTATATTTTTCCAATGGAAACGCTATTCCAGACTTTTTCTTTTGTTATTACTGTAGCTTAGCTTCTATTACTCTACAACAAAACTTTCGATTTAATATGAACAAAAAAAAAATATATGTTTAAGAATATTATAGTGTCTTCTCATTTTGATGGTCAGTTGCTTTTATTAAATATATCTGATCGGACTGATCCGATTCTCAATTCTACGGCTCTACATAGTAGTCTCTTTGCACACCATGGTCCACATTAATATATACGTAAATGTGTAAGCCTCTTTTTATACTATTGCTAGGGGGCTAAGGCTCTGGTAGCGAAGCGTGTGTGCCTGACGCCGCGCCAAGCTAACTCAACCAGTGGAAATTGGCAGTCACATGCCGACTACTGAAGACCGACCATACGTGGTGAAGAACCACATCCTGCTCGAGGTGCCCCTGCTCTAGACTAAATATGGCGGATCTAGAGAGGAAAACTCGAAAAACCCGTAATCACCGGTGTTACCGTACCGTGCCTCTGTGATGAATGGCACTACGTTAGTGTGTCTTCTAACGGTGGCTTCCGGATACCTGGCACCTCCGGTCGTATAAGTGCCCGATCCGGGGTATGAGGCTATACCCGGGGATACTTCCTTCCTCATTACTCGTGGGACCAATACATGGAAACTAATGAAAATGAAAATACCCCCAAGAAGCAGGGTGCTCAAGCAGCCCCAAATCGAGTCAAATCGAACCCACCCGGGAGCCCGAAGATGCTATGGACATCTGTTCACAAAGCTCTGGCACCGACAGCATCACTAAGGAAGAGGAAGAAACCCTACTCGCCTCCCAAAGATGATAAACCCAAGCGGATCGCACTATCGGGCGCCGCAAGGAAGAGGTTGCGCAGACACCTTGCGAACGGCGTACCCATGGAGGAGGCCAAAAGTCGCCCAGAAGCCTATGGACCCTCCAGGAAATGCCCAGCAGGAGTGGCGCTACCACCAACAAAAGAGGTAGATCGGCCAACACGACCCCAGAAGAGGCGTCGAAAAGAGGGCCATGTACAAAACCGCGGCACCTAGTGCCCAGACGAAGGGCGATCCTGCGAATGTTTTGCCGGCCACGGAGGCTCCAGCAGCCACCACAACCGCAGCAGCGTACGGGCAGGCAACACAAGCGCAGTCGCCTCAAGTCGGTGTCATGGCCTCTTACAGGGACGTCGCCAGCTCGGTGAAGATGGCTATACTCCCTGCGGCCTACCCTGAGCATCTCCGTACGACTGAGCAACTGAATACCATTCAGTCCGCCATCCTATCGAGAGTGATGGCCCTGAGACACGGCTCTGTGAAGCCGCTGTTCTCTGGCTGTACCTTTCGACCAGGGTGGATGGCCGTAACATGTGGGAATGCGGAGACAGCCGAGTGGCTATGCACAGAGGTGCCAAAGCTACGGCTGTGGAAGGACGCCCACATTAAGGTGGTTCCTGAGGCAGAGGCTCCACGTGCCGCTGTCTTCATTGGGTACTTTCCGCTTCCAAACGCGGAAATGAAGACGGACGAGATCCTGAAGCTCGTCGAGGGCCAGAACAGCGGCCTGCGAGTGGGAGACTGGCGCGTCTTCCACCGTGAGATGAGGCAGAACATGGCCATCATCACGATTGCGCTGGACCCAGTTTCGGCCAATCGACTGAAGTCGCTGACGTACCAACTGTCCTTTGCGTGGGGCATGGCTACACTTAAGCCAAAGGCCAGCGCGCAGCCAAAGACGCAGGCGGTGGCTCCTGCTCTCGCAGCGGAGAAGCCCACCTGCTCCAAGGCAACAAAGGGCACGGCTGCGACAGCAACAAAGAATGCCGCTGATGGCACATCCCACGCAGGCACAGAGGCTAGCGGCACCATAGTTGCCCAAGAGCCCATGCCACCGAGAAAATTATGCGCCCTCCCTGTACGGGCGCATCACGCGCGGAACAGGGCGCATAAACAAGGGTGTGAGGCGCACACCTGAGGAGGAGGCCCTTCTGCGCACGAACCGAGGCCGGAAGATGGCGGCCAGGGGCCGCAAGAGGGCGGACTAATGTCCCGTCCTCCTCCCACCCTCCCAACACCCGGAGACACCTCAGATGTCTCCAAGCGAACCTCCACCATGCAAAGGCCGCGTCTGACGTCCTTTGCGAGAGGTTTGCTACGATGGACATAGCATTTATCCAGGAGCCATGGATAAATGCCGGACGTCCTGGGGCTTAGCACCCCATCTGGTAAGCTGCTATATGCAAACGGCCAACCTCGCCCTAGAGCGGCTTTGTTATAACAAAATCTAACATTTGTTCCCCTTTCACAGTTCATAACTGAGGACCTGGTGGCGGTCTGGGTTAAAATACCCACTGCCCATGGCGAGCAGGAGGCAGTGCTGGCCTCTGCTTATCTACCCGGCGACACTGACGATGTGCCTCCGGCGGCTACCTGTGCCCTGGTAGAGCACTGGCAGATAAACCGGCTCCGGTGGATAATTGCTTGCGATGCCAATGCGCATCACACGGTCTGGGGAGCAGCAACATCAACAAAAGAGGTGAGTACCTTCTTGAGTACATAATTAGTAATAACATAGGTTTACTAAATCAGGGCAGCGAACCCACATTTATCAATACAATTAGAGAGAAGTCCTCGACCTAACTCTCTGTAGTCTGAATATGTTGTCCGCTGTCTCAAACTGGCACGCTGCGAATGAGATCACTATGTCAGATCACCAGCACATCAGATTTCATATAGGAGGTGCCTTGCAATGTAGCCAAGTTACTAGAAATCCCAAAACACAAACTGGGATCTTTTCTGTTTTGAACTTGAGCAATCCAGAGACTGCTCCACCCGTCCGATACTAACAATAGACGAGTTAGAGCGTGAGGCTACTGTGCTTCATACAAACATTGAATCGGCATATCACGTCAGCTGCGAACAAAAGTTCGTAAGATCAGTCGGGCTGTTCCTGGTGGAACAAGAGCCTTGACGATCTTAAGCAAGCTGCGCGAAGGCTCTTCAATAAGGCGAGAAAGGGAAGGCCACTTGGGATTCCTACAAATCCGCCTTAACGCTATATAACAAAGAGCTGAGAAGGTCAAAACGGGCTACGTGGCGCCAACACTGCGGGCAGATTTCAACTCTCCCGGAAGCTGTCAGGCTACAAAAGCCCTCTCCAAGGACCACTCAAACGGCATTTGTACGCTGAAAAGCCAGATGGAACCCACACAAAAACCCAAAGGAAACGAGTAGTCTACTCCTATCTACTCACTTTCCTGGGTGCGTGGCCATGGAGCAACCCATCTCAGAAAGTGAGGCACCAACCTACCTCTCTGGGATTGGAGAGTGCCCACAGCTGCGCGTGGCTATTGTGGCAGACTCAATGGGGCTGAAAGAAGGAACCCCTATCTATCAGAACGTATTGGAAACATGCCCTCTAGACTGTTTCATCAAAATAGCGTACAATGGGCCATACAAAGTTTTAGCCCATACAAATCCCTGGACCAGATGGAATTTATCCATGCCTATTGCAGCGGGGACTGCACAAATTTGCACTCCCCTGGTCCGTCTATTCCGAGCTAGTCTCGTGCTTGGACACATACCAAGCAAATGGGATAAAGTAAAAGTTGTGTTTATTCCAAGGTAGGGAAGAAAGATTCCCAACTGCCTAAATCCTATAGACCAATTAGTCTTAGCTCCTTCCTTCCTAAAACTATGGAAAAGATAATTGACCAGCACATCAGGAAGTGAACCTCAAGCATCTTCCCTACATAAGTACCAATATGCGTACCAAACTGGTAAATCAACTGAGACTGCCATCCATTGCCTTAGAACAGTCATTGAAAAGGCCATTGGCTCTCAACAAATAGCACTAGGTGCCTTTCTAGACATCTCAGGAGCTTTTGACAACACGTCATACGAGGCAATCCGTGCCTCTCTTGTACGTAAAAATGTCGCCACACCCATTATTAGGTGGATTCTGGAAATGCTCAAATCCAGAATCATAACTGTAGACCTAGGCGGAACCATGACCTCAATCACAGCCACAAGGGGATGCCCTCAAGGGGAGTACTCTCTCCTCTCCTGTGGACTCTGGTCATAGACGAGCTACTGTTTGAGCTCAACAACCTAGGGTTCCCCACTCAGGGCTACGCTGACGATCTAGTCATCTATATAGTGGGCTGGCATGAGCAAACCATCTCGGACCGCATGCAGCAAGCCCTCAATATAGCCAATAGATGGTGTCAGGATAAGGGACTATCCATAAACCCGTCTAAAACTGTTCTAGTTCCATTTACCAGGAAAAGGTCTCTCTCTCTGACAAGACCATCCCTAAATGGATCAACCATTGACTTTTCGGTTGAAGCTAACTACCTGGGAGTTATACTTGACTCCAAGCTCAACTGGAACTCACAAGTTGAAAAGACCATTAACAAAGCCACTCGAGCATATTTTGCTTGCAATAGGCTTTTCGGTAGAACATGGGGCCTAAGTCCCAAAATGATCTATTGGTCTTATAACACTGTGGTGAAACCGATCTTAACCTATGCATCTCTTGCTTGGTTGACGAAATCTACCCAGAAGACAGCTGCGGCTGCACTTACCAAAATACAACGACTGGTCTGCATAGGCATCACTGGAGCCATCCGGACATGCCCCACTGCAGCACTTGGAGTTATAACTGGCATTCCCCTCTACCCATCGCCCTGAAAAGGAGGCCTGCCTGGGGGCACTTCGCCTCCAAAACATCACCGATATAAAAGTGGTGATCTAACTGGGCATCTACGGGTACTCGAACCCTAATAAACGAACCCATTCTGCGTATAACTGACGAGCAAAACCAAAACTTGTTTTCCACAGAAACTTCTCTGTAGTCCTGTACACCAGACACGACTGGACAACAAAATCAATATCTCTGCCCAGTGGATCACAAACGTGGTACACTGATGGATCGAAATTGGAAAACGGCGACACCGGGGCTGGTATTTTCGGACCAAGGTTCAACAAATCCATAGCCATGGGAAAGTCCCCATCTTCCAAGCAGAGATACTCGCCATAGAAGTCTGTGCTCGTGAATGCCTTCGCAGGAATATGCAAGGCGCACGGATTTACATCTTCTCTGACAGTCAGGCGGCGCTCATGGCGCTGAGATCTTTACGATCACCTCCAGACTTGTAGAAAACTGTCTCCAGCAGCTGAACGCCCTTGCCTCCAAAAACACCTTAACGGTGGGCTGGGCGCCAGGGTGCCATATAGGAAACGAGGTGGCAGACTCCTAGCAAAACGCGGGGCGATGACACCGCTAATCGGCCCTGAACCATTCTGTGGACTTTCGAAAGGACACAAAAGGAACTTCTCAGGAAATGGGAGGAAAAGGAGATAAGTCGTCACTGGACCGACAGTGCAGGGCTGAGACAAGCCAAACAATTCCTCGTCCCCAGATGTCGCGATCCAAACGCATCATCAATCTTAAAAGAGTGAGATTCGCACTCTAACAGGCTACCTAACAGGTCACTGCAACCTAAGGTATCACCTTAAGAAATTAAAACTTTCAGAAATCGACACATGTAGATTCTGTGAGCTGGAGCCAGAAACATCAGAACATGTTCTATGTGAATGCCCCTCACTAATCAGACGTCGACTTCAACAACTAGGAGGTGAACTTATCCCCCCCTACAGGATTTGGGAAGAGATAGACCTCGCCAAAGTGCTCTCCTTTATCAGAAGCCTAGGAATAGAGGCTCTACCTTAATCCTACAGGCCGGCACAAAAGACCTAACATCTGGTCGCGGTGCAATGAGGCCCTAGTAATAATAATAATAATAATACTATTGCTAGGTATTAGAATTTTGACCAGAAGCTTGGAAAGCAGAGAAGGAAAGATCCAACCCCATGGGATATAAATTGTTTGATCAGCATCAGATAAGTCGATCAAGCCATGTCCGTCTGCCTGTTTGTCCGTTAATCCTCGCGCTCCAGTGGCTGAAAACTGAACTTACTGCTGAGTCAATATCACTGAATTGCTTTGAAATTAGCTTGCTCATATAAACCTTATCACATAATATTTTGTTTAAGGTTTTATTTTTACTGCAGGCGAAGCCTTTGGGGTATTGCTTCTATAATATATCAAACAACAATCTAATTATAATAATTATAATAATTATAATAATTTATAAATAATAATTAATTTATAAGAAAAAGAATTCAATGCCATCATGCTGTCCCTTTCTCACACGCTTTGTGAACTATCTATTCTGTAAAAATTCGCATGACAATCGCCATAAATCAAACCAAATCCTCATAAGATCCCAAATCAAGTTTTTGTTTTATTATACCCGTTTTATTATAAGTTAGTACCAACCGAGAATGTATGTAACAGGCATAAGGAGGCATCTTCGACCCACTTAATTTGGCCAGATACACATGGCTAAAGCGACTCTGTGGGAGAAGGTGACAGCTTGATTGAATTGCATTCTTCATCTTATTTTATTTTGCAAAATTTTTGGTAACGGGTATCGTACAGTCGACCTTACTCGATCGTAGCTTTCTTACTTGATTTATGAGCTGATTTTGCTTGTTTGTTTTCGGACACATTTATTTGCTGCACTCTTTTCAAAAAATAATGTCTCTCCTTAGAGCAAAAGTGACAACTGCTGAGGATAACATAATAAAGGTTGTAGCCTAGTGGTCAGAGTATGAGTTCAAATACCGCTCAATCCATAGCATTTTTATAAGATGAAGGAGGCATCTCCGACCCCATAAAGTATATATATTCTTGATTAGCATCACCAGCCGAGTCGATCTAGCCATGTCCGTCTGTCTGTCTGTCTGTCTGTCCGTCTGTCGGTTTCTACGCGAACTAGTCTCTCAGTTTTTGAGCTAAATTTTCAGCATAGTCTTATTTCTTTAGCACGCAGTATATATGTCGGAATGGCCGAAATCGGACCACTATATCCTATAGCTGCCATAGGAATGATGCCGAAATTAATGTAAAAAAATTTTAACTTCTTTGTTTTTCAACGTATATCAATCAATTTCAAGATATAGCAGTTTCTTACGGTTATAGAATTACGGTTTTAATTTCATTAAGATCAGACAACTATATCATATAGCTGCCATAGAAACGATCGGTCGATTTAAATTAATTCTACATGTAAAATGTAAAATTCTACATGTTAAATGTAAAATTCTATGTGTAAGATGTAAAATGGTTACAATCTAAGATATTTTTCAACTGTAACCAAAAGGAATCTCTTTTCAATAATCAAATTGCAGACTGCAAGGTTATACAAATTTCGGTTTACCGAAGATAGCTTGCTTTCTTGTTTTTTATTCATTATATCAATTGTACATAATTTGGGTAATGCAACAAAATTGAACCAAGTGATTTTGGCTTTTTTTTGTCATTTCTTGCACACGCTCTTTTTATCAGTTTTTTGCGCCATTTTATGCTCAAAAGGCAATGCAGCTCGATTGCAGCCGCCGAATGAAATTTTTTTTTGTGACCACTGAAATGAAAACCACGTTTTTGCCCCAACAATTTCAAAAGTGGGATTACTGAAAAACTTTTTTTCAGACGCTTAACCTAAAAAGTTGACTTAACGAAGTGAAAACTATAAAGAATTCAGTGGTGCCAGGCACAATTGGGAAATGAATATAGTCGGTGCGGACAATTATACTGCAGCCGAACTGCGTAATTGGCTGGGAAAACTAAACACGCAGAAAAGCGGCAACAAGGCAACGCTCGCAGCGCGGCTGAACACGGGCCACCTGAAGCCTGAGGAGTTTGCCCATTGGTTAATAAAGACGTCGCCGAATTAAAAGGTGCAAGTGACGAGATCGAGCGTGACTACGCCGGAGCTGCCCCACCACGTGTTCAACGCCACATGCAAGCGTCGAGGTCGAGCACGACGACGCTCAACGCTACACAGAAGCCGCTAAAAACGTGGTCAACGAGGACAACACTACATAGAAGCTGCCGCCGCGTGGTCAACACGGTTTGGAATTGGCAAGTGGAGTGAATGTTCCCGAAGTTTTTATGTCATAATTTTAAAATGTCATAGCTTTTTTTTAAAAATCGTAGAATAGTTTTAAAAAATAGAAGGAAAAAAAAAATTTATATTAAAAAAAAAAAATTATCCAAATGGCTAAAATAACAATTTTTTTACTTTTTAGGCTTCATTTACCAAAAATCCAAACGTGATGGTGCATTGAAGGTCAGATTCGTTTTCATCGCATAAGAAACTACAAGAAACAAGTACAGCCATTCTAGAAACTGAAAAAAGTTACATTTCGCAGGCCTGTGTTATCAATACTAACAAATTTTTGTAAATTTAAATAATATAGCTAGATATACATATATATATATATATGTATATTTCGATTGGATAGGACTGAACTGAAAGCGCAAACAATATCTTTAAAATCTTTAAAATGGATTGGCTTAAAAATATTAGTAATCTTTCACAAAAATATTAATTCTAGACAGCCTGACTACCTTTACAACATGATTCGTTTCACATCCTCACATAGAACAAAAAATAAATTAAGCATTAGACCAAAACTTGCAAGTTCGGAGAAACAATTTTTTGTATATGCTATAAGAGCGTGGAACACTTTGCCACATTTTCTAATAAATATTACTGGCACATCACAATTAAGCGAAAAACTAATACAACACCTTAACACACACACCTAAAATCAAAAGAATATAAATTTAAGTACATATTAAAAGCCTTTAGTAATAAGAATTAACTGATATTGCATGTAATAAAATTTTAAGAATTAATATAATTAAGGTAGTAAGATTTAATGTCAAAAGTGACTAGCGCAGTAACTAATAAGTATTATACTTGTGATGCTAGGATATAGAAACAATAAACTAAACTAAAAAGTTTTGGTATTAAATAGCTTGATCAATTCCTAATTGAAGAGTATCGAATGATTTTCTAAATACAACAACACGAAATCCGACTTTTGCAACGTCTCTGTCTCTCCCTCTTTAAAATATACTGAAAGGTGTATTCAATTGCAACGTGAGTAACAAGGTGCGGTCACTCCTTGTAAAATTCAGTCGCCGCCAGAATCTCGTGAATCGCACAACCTATCAAGAAAACTTACCCACGATTTTGTTAATGTTAAGAACCAACATCGAATGTGAATAAACAATATATACAATATCTACAAAGCCGGTGTTACAGCTTTACTTAAAAGAAGACACTGCATTTTGGGGCTCAACCGGGATATTGCCCACCATTCGACAACGACATATATTTCACATGCGAAATATAATAACAATAATCTAGTGAAGCTCGGAGGCCAGATGAAAAGGTACATTTGCTAGTTGAAGGCTGGTGAAGACGCAAAATCAAAGGCAAATTGGCCGTAGGAGAAAGTTTGCGGTTAGAATTTCTTCGCGGACAAAGTGACAATCACAAACAGAGGTCACAGAGAAGAACGAGGGCGACGACTAGTTTGAGAAGCAGCGAAAAGGCTGGAAATGAAACAGAACTGCACATGTAAGAAGAAGAAAGCTGGAGCTCAGAAAAAGCAGAGGAAAAGGCTGGAGAAAAGCAGAAGGCGAATCGAGCAAAATTAAAGCGTAAGCTCGAAGAAAACAGAATTGAGAAGCAGAGGAAGATACGATAAAGCAGAAGCTAAATAGCAGCGAATCGGACTGAGTTTGAGACTCGGTGCAGCAGCGAATCAGGCTGGAGGAACACAGAACGTGAAGAAGCAGAATGCAAGACATTGGATCTGGTGATGTCATCGGGGTCAAAATCTTGTTGGCCAGGGTTGGCTAGAGGTTTTGATAGCAGACGAAAACGAGAAGAAGCGAGACGGCGAGAAAAAGCAAACCAAAAGGATTCCAGGATTTGGGGTTCGTTTGTATGTATGGGTAAAAGCGAAGCATTTCAAGAGCAGGACTGTAATTGTATTTACTTTTTGATTGACGAAATCAGAGTTAAGAAAATGTTGTCATTGTATTAACTGTAATTTCCAAAAGGTTTCAATTGTAAAGTGGAGAAAGACTTTACGGAAGCCGTCAGAGCTGCAATTGAATACAACCGGGTTGAGAGTAGATTTACAACAATGATTACTATCCCATTACGATTTGACCGACGAGGGTGAGTTAGAGACTGAGGATGGAGCTGCAGACTTTAGGTCAACGCCATCAACCCCTACCACCCAGAATAACAGGGCAGATAGGCATCCATGCTTAGAACCTCAAAGACAGTCAAGATCGTGGCCCACTTTAAAAGATGTCGAGGGTAGTGTTTCCCAGTTTTCAGGATCACGTGCCCCAAATATAGATCTTTGGATAGTAGAGTTGGAAGATTGTGCAGCTACTGTAGAGTGGAACAAGTTGCATCGCAGACTACTAATGGGCCATCAACAGAAGAGTGAATCTTTGCAGATATTTTTATATGCTCTAATGGAGATGGCTAAGCCAATTCGTTTGGAAAATGAAAGCCTCATTAAGTATTTTGTTAAAGGTATTCCAGATGCAAGACCTAATAAAGCCATGCTGTATCAGGCTAGAAATCTCAAAGAGTTGAAGTTGCAGATTGACGCTTATCAAAAGTCAAGAGGCACATCTGAGCTAGTGAATAAATACACTTTTCAGGGCAGTAAGGCTGCGAATGACTAAGTCAAGGAAAAGACAGCAGATTCGGTTTGAAAATGTTTCAGGTGTGGAGATCCTTTTCACATGAAGAGAAATCAACCAATAATCAACCAGAACATCGAGCAGCGCAATGTCGGGCTGGGACTCAAGTCAAAGCAGTGGAAGCCACATGTTGTTCAGGCAGAGAAAGTCGTTACAAAGCAAGCTTGTGCACTATTTGCTTGTGGTCTTGAGTTGAAATCTGTGTTTTGCTCGAATGTTGAATTCAAAGGAATTGTTGATACAGGAGCAGAGCTTTGCTTGATGAGTAGGCGTGTATTTTGGCAGTTTTAAGGCAGCAGTCCAGATTGACGAAATTGCAATGTCAATCGAATTTCACGTATTTCCATACTAAAGTGTTGACATGATGGTCACAGAGAAAGGAACTGTATTTTTGAAAAGGATTCAGTGTGTTCAAGCAGGTATTGCATTTAACATCATTTAAGCAAGGATGTCGCTTTAGAAGGTTGGGAGCTATAAGCCGATAAGAAATCTTACCTCGCCAGTGAAGATGAAGATTTTATTGACAGATGAGCTACCTGTATATCAACATCCAAGGCGTTTCGCTTATTGTGATCAATCAATAGTCGATGGTCAGATGCAGGAGTGGATTCCGGAAGGAACAATCAAGCCTAGTACATCATAATCATAAATAAAAAGAACGGGAAAAAACGTTTGTGCTGCGATTATCGCAAACTGAATGAAAAGATATTCAGGGATAACTTTCCAACAGCACACGTGGATTGCGTCATTGAAACACTGCTAGGTGGATAAGTTTTTACCACACTGGACTTGACCAATGGATTCTTCCATGTCCCTGTGTCACCAGAATCCCAGAAGTGCACTTTTTTAGTCACAATGAGTGGACAGTACGAGTTTCTGTTTGTACCTTTCGGCATCACGAACTCTCCAGTGGTGTTTACCAGAAATATTATGGCGTTCCTGCGGGATGTGGTAGAAAACGAGGTTTCAGTTGTATACATGGATGATGTGATCATCGCTAGCACGAGTGTCGAAGAGGGTGTGCAGAAGCTGAAACGAGTTTTAAAGGTGTCAGAAGAAAATGGTTTGCGCATAAACTAGAGCAAATGTCAGATGTTAAAGAAGAAAGTTAATTTCCTAGGATATGTAGTGGAAAGGGGGACAATCAAACCAGGCGTTGAGAAAACTAGAGCGGTTGCTGAGTTTCCATTTCCTCGCGATAAGAAAGGTATCCAACGATTCTTAGGATCAACGTCGTATTTCAGGAGATTCATGGGGAGCTACGCTGTAATTGCGAAGCCGCTGTCCGATTTACTACAAATATCGAGTTTAAGGAAAAGCAGGTAGAAGCATTTGGAAAATTAAAATCAGCTTTAATTAGTGGGCCAGTTCTGAAGCTATATGGCTCTCACTCGAAACAGAGATTCATACCGTGAGCGCACTGCAAAGAAATGGCAGGCACATGTATCAACACCATTTCTGACGTTATTATGCGCCCAACAACAACTTGCGAAATGTTGACCATGTGCATTCAGAACCAGCGGTGTATCAACCATCCTCTTATTAAAATATTTTAACGACTCCTCCAGATATTCGATGTGTTGGGGAAAAATTTGTTCCTTATACATTTTCATGAAGTTATTTATTCTGATTATAAGGTGTTTGATTGTAGCTGTGCTGCTGCTGCTGCTGTTGTTTCCAGTGTTATTGTGCATCATATTATTGTTTCCGTGGACGTCTACTTGCGACACATTTCAAAATTTGAATGAAATCCTTCTCAAATTTTTACACAATACGTTGAACGAGGCCAGTCAGTGGTGTGTATTCTGAAAGTCGGTCATGAATGAGAAGGCAATATACCTTTGTATTCACCTCACTTGCTGCAGTTAGCTCAGTGGAAATTTTAACATCAATCGGTCCCGATTTGACTGTCTCATTTTGATGAGAAAGATCAATAACCACTAGCGGCGCCTTTGCAATGAACTCCTTTGGAGATAGAAGTGGGCGTGCTTCCCGATTGTAGTAACTCTTGAAATCTTGCATATCATACAAGACAGCAAAACGGTTTTCATTAAATTTAATATTCAAATCCTCATAGGGATAAACTTCTGAATTCAGATATACTTTTGCATTTCTCAAATTGTTTGTAATAAGTTCTCCATTTAATGTAAATGCAAGGACAGCCAATCGTGGACGTTCCCTGTTTGACGAAAGCTTGACATTCCAGATATGATGTGTTCCTTGTACCAATGTCGGATTTATATAACAATCCCAACTTCGGAATGCTAGTGGGAGGACAGCTTCACTTTTAATTACATTAAACAATTTAATTTTGTGGCGTCAATTGGGACGATGTGGGGGATCTTCCAACTTATGCTATGTATAGCAATATATATGTGTTTACCGTCAATAGTTTTAAGATACATGTCATCAGTATTTTTAGCAAGCAATAGAATGAGTTCATGTTTCCCATTAAGGATTATTTTATGGTCCTCCATAAATCCCAGTAACGTTTTTAAAGGTACAGAAAACTGAAATGACCTCCTGAAGGAATATTGTCTCCACCACTCCATCCAGCATTGCGATAAAGTGCTACTTCCTGTTCTCCAATTGAGAGCATTTTTAATAGTCGAGGTTATACCTGTAAATCGACACCTTTCGATCTCTGTAGAATTGAGGCAGTACCTGACCTCATCGAGGAAATAAGCCATGCAATTATTTTGAAGCATTCCGCTGACATTATTAGTACTGCTTGCTCCTGTATTTGCGTTAATAATTTTGCTAAGTGTTCCTCAAAGTGGAGAAAACTTTCAGATGGAAGGACATACAAATCTTGGTTCTGAATTGTGATACGAACTTCATCATTTGTCTGAAAGTTTTGTTGATACGGATAATAAGAATGCTATTCTTTTTAATGATACTCTCATCATTGACAGGCTTTTCTTGGACATAGAAAATTTCATTCAATTGAAAATTAGTTTTTTTAACTTTATTGTATATTAAATCCCAGCGATTTAAAATCAATTTATTTTTAACGTTAGAGCAGGTCTTTTGTGTGGAGTCCCTCGAGATGATGATGATGTTGTTTTCACTTCAGCTTTAGATTTGATAATGTTATCAATAGCGCGATGTGCAGGCTTTTATTATAGATAATCATATTGCTGATCGCAAGTGAAGCCGAATCGAAACAGTTTCTCCACGCAAATTAACTAAATCTCCGTTCTGATCAGTTATACGTACTTCGAGCGTGCTTATTTCTCTGGAGTTGACAGGTAAATAAATCAAATTTCGAGGTGTAATATTCATTTTATATCCTGGGGACATTGATTCCAAATTCATGAAGCACGTGATTTGGCTTATTCCCACATATGACCCACTAATTATGTTGCATTCCAATCTGATTGAATTTATTTGTAAAATATTTACAGGATTATCTGAGATGTAAATTTCATTTTCATGTGGTCTTAGTTTACGTTTATTAAAACCAAATAACCGTCCAATTGATCTTTCATGGTTAAAATATATTCTTTCATTTTTAGTTGAAACTTGAACTTGTAAAGTGTTGATGTTACATTCAATTTTATAGTGTTATGAAGTCCATACTCTTTGAGCCTGTTAATAATATATTTAATGATATCATAAACCTCATAGGAACCCATTGGTATTTCTATGACTTTATTTCCAATATGGAAGAAATTGTTACCCATATCAACATTTGGAATAGAATTAAATGTATAAAAGTCAATGAGCGCACACTCATATTTATGTTTTAACTTAATTTGTGGGAAAAATTTTCAGTTATAACTGATGTGTTTCCAGTTAAGGTGAATGTTAATGATGTACCCATTATGAAGCTTGAAAGTGGACTGTCTTTTTCTCAAACAACGCATTTTACTTATTCAATCATTTATTTAAGTATAATAAATTGATCAAAACCCTTTCTAAATCTTCCAGTTTTCATTTCATCATCCTTTGAAATTACTAAAATCCAAATTTATCTTCCCAACATTTCTGTGAAATATTCATAAATGTATTAAAATCCATATCACAATTTGCATGGTCTCTCCAAATTCGGTTCATGTTTAATATATCTTGCTTGAAAATAATAATAAAATTCGCATTATCACGAATTAAATGTTTTGGAATATGGGTATACGTTTGTGACAAATAGAAGGAATCTATATTTCTGTGACGTCCCATACAGAAAAAGCTTCTAACATTATCTTGCTTTTCACATGCAATATCGTCAAATATCATAATCGAATTATTTTTAGCTTCCTGGGGTGACAAAACTGCATCATTTTCTGAGAATGTGTAATATCCCATCCCTTTGATAGGTTTAATAAGTTTTTCCAAATATTCATATTTCGGTTGATATAAGCTCTTTGAAAATATATAAATATTTTCAAATTTGAGACCATTTGGACTCTCAATTAAGCCTAACATCACATTCGTTTTCCACAATTGGATGGACCGACAATTAATACTCTAATCGTGTTCGGCAACAAAGAGCTGTGACGCGAGTGTTTTTATCTCCATGTCCGCCACCTTCAATATTTCTTACTATAATGGTTTTATTTTGTCTTAATAAACGCATGTTTTAGAGTTAAGTACTTCATTCAATGACAATCATTCGATAATTGAGGATGTTATAAAATGGGCAAACATTTTTATAACTCAATTAGTCATAAACCAAATGTCAAGAGCCTTGGTCTACTTAATAATATAATAAACGGACTACCATTTGAGGCTCATTTACCTGGATACAATTACTGTGGACCAGGTACAAAGCTAGAGAAGCGGTTAGCACGCGGTGATCGTGGGATCAATGATCTTGATGAGGCCTGTAGGTTACATGACATTGCCTATTCAAATAGTAAGGACCTAGCTGAACGACATAAAGCAGATTCGATTTTGATTGATAGGGCTTGGAATCGTGTGAAAGCAGTAAATAGTAGTATTGGTGAGAGAGCTGCAGCATATTTTGTCACAAATATGATGAAGCTAAAGAAAAAGTTTGGTATGGGAATAAAGCAACAAAAAGAAAGTAGTAAAAATCTCTTGCTTCAATAATCAAACAGGCTACCAGCGAATTAAGAAAGCATAAGCCGCTTGACATAATGAATGCAGTTAAAGTTGCACGCAAAGCAGTAAATAGCACAATGGGATGCAGGAAAAATGTTGTAATTCCACGGGTTATAACCGTCCCCAAAGTTGGAGGTTTCTTACCACTGATCCCTATTTTAACAGCCCTTAGTGCTGTCGGCAGTTTAGCGTCTGGAAGTGCTGCAATAGTTAAGACTATTAATAACGCAAAAAATGAAAAGGCTCAACTTCAAGAAAATCAGAGGCACAATAGAAAAATGGAATCGGTAGCATTAGGGGAGGATTGTATTTACAACCATATAAAAAGGCTATGGTATATAATTTTCAAAAATAAAACAAAACAAAACGCAAGCAAAAACTGATAAGTGCTACCCCAAACGAGCGCTATCTAATATTGATATAATGAAGTTTGCAATTAAAATATTCCACATTTTCGAGGTGTTTTATGAAAGACGAGTTACCAAAATATCCACGAAAGCTGGAGTGTGGAATAGTTAATTTAGCAGACTCAATTTCAATAGGAACGCATTGGGTGGCCTACTATTATAAAAGCTCAGATATAAGTTTTACTATGACAGCTTCGGCAACTTAAATCCGCCATTGGAAGTAATTAAATACTTAGGAAAAAACATCAGATATAATTATAATCAATTTCAAAAATTTGAAACAGTGAACTGTGGTCATTTGTGTCTTAAATTTTTGTTAGAATGCAATTCAACAAATGCTCTACCTACCTAACAATGAGTATGTAATCTGAGTGTGAGGTTGTATCCTTCGAATTCCTTCTCACAACACATGTTGTTCTTAGTGGATGGAGACGGGTATAAAATCTGCTCGCTCGACTAGGAAAAATGTCACTTAGTACGCAGCCTCAACAGTAGCAACTCCTACCGCACCAGCAGCACCTACAGCACCACCAGCTCCATCAGCTGGAAATATCAAAATATTTCCTTATTAAAAGGGACGATGGAAACTAGGTCTTAAAATTAAAAAAGTATAATAAAAAATAAAAAAAAAAAAAATACAAATTTTAATTTTTGAATTGGAAATGGGAAATATTTAAAAAAAAATAAATAAAAAAATACAAATTTTAATTTTTTTATTGGAAATGGGAAAGGGAATATTTTTTTCAGCACTTTATATTTTCAGCTTAGAACAAAATAAATAAATAAAAATAATAAATTAAATTTTTTAATGGGAAATGGGGAATATTTTTTTCAGGTTTTTATTTTTTAGTTGTTCATTTTCTATCAGGTCTATTTAACAGCTTATTTTATCAGGTCTATTTAACCGACCGGGTAATCAGATCAGATATGATTAACAGGTCTGATTATCCGATCAGCTTATTCTATCAGGTCTGTGTAACCAACCGGGTAATCAGACCAGGTCTATTTAACTGAACAGCCTATTCTACCAGGTCTATTTAACCGACCGAGTAATCAGATCAGATATGATTAACAGGTCTGATTATCTGACAAGGTCTGATTAACAAGTCTGAATATCTGACCAGGTAATCAGATTAGGTCTATTTAACTGAACAGCCTATATATGATTGTGATTAATAAATTATTCCACAGTGCATACTTAACCTCAAGGGTGTATAAACCTTCTCAATTTTCCGAATTGAATTATTTCATCACAATGAGTCAAAATATTTTATCGCAATTAAACAAAACACGAAATGCTCTTAAAAAAAAATTTAATGAATTAAAACAAATTAAAAATCAGAATATTTTTGAGTTGGAGGAAACGTTTAAACCTATTACTGAACCTTTAAACGAAATGTTAATAATAACAAAAAACTACAGTTCAATATAGCAAAAGAGAATAAAAATATTAAAACTGAATTAGACATGTCTGACATCACACCAAATAAGAAAAAGAGGAAACTTTTATTTTACAGTGCGAGTAATCAAAACTCAAACCCTAAATATGATGATAAGAAGCCAATGGTTTGGGAGTTAAAAAGTGGAGACATGAGTTTAGAAGATGATGATGAAGATGAACAGTTCTCTTCACAACCAGCTACATTAATACTAACGGATCACGACTTGTCTCACACATCGAATGTACTACCGAATCAACCCTCTTCACCTACATTAACAAGAAAAGTGTCTCCTCACACATCAACTGCGATACCGACTCAGCCCTTAATATCAAATAAATCCCTATTGCTTGAAGAGAGTTCAAAAAATTTGAACATTAGTGAACTTTCACGGGGGCACGCCCTAGACAAGACTTATGGGCCATTTAAAAATGATAATGGGCAATTAATGGTGGGAAATAATCAAATAAATGTTACAAATAATAAAATTGAATTTGATGATGGTCAAAACTATCGTCTCACTAGTGGTTTATATTCTTTAATTTTCCACCATCTACCAAAAAATTACAATACAAATGATCTAGAAATATACAAAGAAATTTTACTAAAAACCAATGTGTACCGAAAAATTGTAATCCAAATGGACAGATAAAAGGAACAAGGGCAGTGAAATATAAAAAAAAACGTTACATAAGCGACAAGGAAAACTCTAAAAATCCAAAACGATATGAAAAAACTATCCCAGGTCTCTTCATTGATGCAGATGGAAACTTTAATATACAACAAAAACGAATAATAAATGGTGTCAATCCAAAGGAAAACACAGACATAGCAATCAAAGAGTATGTCGACAACTCTATAAAAAAACTTAAAGATTCAATGTTGAGTGAAATAGTACGCCCGATTTTAAAACTGAAGATATTGAAGCCAGATTAGACAGACTTGAGGTCGTTGTCTCAAAAATTATTGAAAAATTTGCATCTGGTTTGAGATTGAATTAATTAAAAAGTATTAAGAAAATCATTACATTAAAATATTGTAAAAACTAAATTTTGTTTGTGTTTAAGTAACTTTCTAAAAATGACTAGACGGGGAATTATTAATGAAATACATGCTCCAGCACGCAAACATTTTATACGACGCAGAGTGATTACAAAGGCGATTAATGACTTTTGGCAAACCGACTTGGTTGAAATGGGAAAATATGCCTCCTGAAATAATGGATACCTTCTAACAGTAATTGATACATTTTCCAAATTTGCTTGGGGGGAGGCAATTAAATCGAAGGATGTTGCTGAGGCGATGGAGAAAATATTCATGTCTGGACACGGAGTACCTAGGAATCTTCAGACGGATGATGGTAAAGAATTCTTCAACGCTCAGTTTAAGGGATTAATGAATCGATATAAAATCAATCACTATTCAACATTTAGCACTCTAAAGGCTTCAATTGTTGAATGTTCAATGGAACCTATAAATGGATCGATATGTATCAAGAGTTAATTCACTTGTACAATAACAAAGTACACAGGACTAGAGCTGGGAAATAATCGATTCTCAGTGCATCGATTTTTTTCGATCTTTTAGAAAAAAAAATCGATTAAATCGAATTTTAATGATCAATTTATGGAGATCTTTATAAATTAATTTAATTTAATTAATTTATAGAGATCATATACTTATACATGTAAAAGCAACTAAAAACACATTTCGATTATATAAATAAGGAAAAGTTAAAGGTTTTAAAACATAAGTAACGAAAGAGATCAATTCATGGAGATCGTATACTTAGACATGTAAAATGCAAACTAAAAACACATTTAAGAACAGAAATAACAAAAGAATTTGTTTTCATAAAATAAAAAGCGAACAAAAATTACGTTTCCAGAACATTAAAAAATGCAATGATTACATATCCAAAAGCCATTGGTTCTTGCTTGTAAACAGAAGCTTGTTTACAGTTTTTGGTTTTAGAGCGGCGCGTCTGTTACATTCTTATTCACAGTGATGGAATTTAGCTGATGAATGCTTCATGATACATCGATGCTACCAAAACAGAATCGATGCTTAAACGAAAAAAAAAGAATCTATAGTATCGATTCTAGAATCGATTTTTTCCCAGCTCTACACAGGACCATAAAAATGGCTCCAATTAATGTAAACAGTGACAATAAGAAGCATATCTTGGAAACTGTCTACAATAATATTAAAATGTTTATGGGAAGCAAGCTGAAGATTGGAGATTATGTTCGAATTTCGAAGTATAAGGGAATATTTGAAAAGGGGTACACTCCTAACTGGAATGTCGAGATTTTTAGAATAGCAAAAGTTCAAAATACGTATCCAACCACATATTTATTAAAAGATTTAAATGGTAATCCAGTTAAGGGCGGTTTCTACAAAGAAGAAATAAGAAAAACACGTTTTCCTAATAGTTATCTAGTGGAAAAAGTGCTAAAAAGAAAGGATAATAGAGTTATTGTGCGGTGGTTGGGTTTTCCCAAGTCTGATGACAGCTGGATAGATAACACTGAAATTTTGTAATAAAATAAGTACAACAATATCAAACATTTTGTGTTTTCTCTTTCTTTTATTTAAAGTATTTTTATCAACTTAATTCTTAAATTAGTTTTTATACATTAGTTTTAATTTCTTTTGAGATTTTATAGTTATACATTTTTAAATAAACAATTATATTATAAATTTAAAATTATTGATTTATTTATTTTTTTTTTATGAAACACAACTACTAGTATGTAATGCATTTTAAGTTCGTGGTGTCGTTGTGCGTCAGTCCTTAAAGGTCATAGGGCTGAGGGAGTCTGGCCGGATAGCAGACATAATTTGAGCAGCTGGGCTCGCAGGTTTTACCTTGGGAGTGAACAATTGCTGAAAAAATATTTCCTTTTCCCATTAAAAAATTAAAATTTGAATTTTTTTTTAAATAAAATTTTTATTATACTTTTTAATTTTATTAAATTGAACCGCTGCGTTCCTAGGCGTCTCGACATCTTCCGGCTCCTCGTGCTCCTGGTAACCGATTCCTTCCAATAGAATCTATCGGTAGGAATTCGGTTATTGGGGAGGTGCTGCGCCTTCTACCTGGCCGTTGTTTGATGAAGTGGGCGAGGTGTGTTTCTGCCCGCATCTTCCGTCTGCAGGCCTCAAGGCTCTGCTGGTAAAGGGTGGCCGGGGTTGTTGGTGGCGTCTTCGACCTTCCTAGGTTTTCTGCTTCACAGGCAGCGAAGTATTTTTGTGCCTCGTTGAAAATCATGGCTCAAAATGAATGACGGTTCGTATTCGTTTGCCGTTTTTATTAGAAATGGTCATTGGCATTTGTTATCCAGATGTTTTTTAAATGAAAGGGATGCGGTGCAACGTCTCTTGAATGTTGTCTGCCTAGGTCTTTCCTTACCTCTCAAATGCGGTGGTATATGTGCTACGCTCCGTGGGTGCCGTGAACATACCTTTTTTTATATGAGGTATTCTGGGTAAAATCATTGAACAGGCTTCATGGATGAACGTTCTTCAGTGTTCCCGCTACGACTTTCACACCATTTTTCAATTGGTTTCCTCCCACCAAATTGAGGGCTCGTTGGTGAGCATCCTTCGATGATTCTGGATGGCACACAAAAATTCGATTTTTCCCACAGTACTCACATGTGGGAGGGTGCAAGTCAATCGGTAAGCCTTGATCCCACACTAACTATCTTTTTTTATTGCAAGGAAAAATCATTGAAGAGGCTTCATGGATGAACATTCTTCGATGTTTCTGCTATGACTCTCACACCCTTTTTCAATTGCCTCCCAGTGTTTTCACTATGACTTTGACACCCTTTTTGAATTGGCTCCGTCCCATCCTTGAGAGTGGGTAAGCATGCTTTAATGACCGTTGATCGCACACAAGAATTTGGTTACAAACGATTGCGGGTGGAATTCGTGCGGGATCCCCGTCCCATTTCTTTCCCTTGCGCCTACCTAGTTTCTTCTCTCGGGACCAGATTTTTAACGTCCTTTTTTGTGTTTCCCCACCCCTTTTATGTTTTCGATTCACACTTGTTTGAGATGGCCTGCCTTGTAACGGTCGGCTGGGACGGGTGTGTCCTTCTGTGAGTCTTAATCGTGCGCGACCTTCTCAAGTGGGGTCGTAGCCTCACAAAAAACAAAAAGCAAACATAATGCAAAGAGATAGTTGCTCATAAAAATTTGATACTCGATTTTTCCGTTAGACTTTGAGTGAGCGTTTTCAATAACACTTGATCGATTTTTCCGTTAGACTTTGGGTGAGCGTTTTCGTTGACACTTGTTCGTTTTTTTTTCCGCAGCACTTACTTGAGGGAGGGTGAGTGTCCTTTTTGTTCCACGTCTCGCACAAATTTGTGCGAGACCCCCGTCCCCTTTCTTTCCCTTTCGCCTTCCTAGTTTCTTCTTTTAGAATCAAATTTTTATAGCGTACTTTTTTTGATTCCCCATCCCTTGTTATGTTCTCGATCCAGACTTGTTTGATGGGCAAACACAATGCAAAGATATAGTCACTCATAAAAATGTAAGACTCGATTTTTCCTATAGACTTTAAGTGGACAGACTGAGAGATGTATAGTTTACGGAATAATTTTACTCTCGATCGTGTTACTGTCCCTTTGACCCGTACGTAACCAAACGAATGCTGGTGAAATTTATTTGAGACCCCGTCCCATTTCCTTCCCTCTAATTTTCCTCTTTCAGGATCAGATTTTTTAGCTACTATTTTGTACCACTCCCTTTTTATGTTCTCGAACGAGACTTGTAACGGGCGGATGGGATGGTTGGTGTAAGACTATCGTGCGCCAGCATGGATCCTTTTCCATTGTGTGCGTGGGTGGGTGAGCGTTTTCGTTGACACTTGTTCGTTTTTTCCCACAGCACTTACTTGAAGGAGGGTGAGTGTCCTTTGGTGAGCCTTATTCACGTTTGTGAGCGACCTTTTCAAGTGGGGGCGGGTGAGTGCGGGATCGATCCCTCGCACACGCACCCTTTCAAGTGGGGACGGGCGAGTGCGGGATCGATCCCTCGCACACGCATCCTTTCAAGTGGCGACGGGCGAGTGCGGGATCGCTCCCGCGCACGCGCACCCTTTCATGTGACACTGTAACCAATTAAATTGAGGGCGTGTAAGTGTCCTTCGATGGGACATGATCGTTCAGGATCAATTTGCATGCACCCTTCTCAAGTGTCTCCTCGATCCCACCACTTATCTAATGGGAACTAACCCTAATAAATTATAGTTTTATTGGTAAATCCTTTTAAAATTGACAGCTGACCCTAATTGATTGCATTTTTATTACTTAAAACACTTAAATTTTGACAGGTGACCCTAATTAAGCTAATTTATGACCCCATTAAGCGACATCAAAGGTCCCGAAAACCCGGTTTTTATACTACTACGACATAATGAAATTGAGCGATTCCGTCGACGCAATGCTCCTGTGATTCTGAAACGAGCTGCATTCCATTATGATCCGCCAATAGATTATTGTGCCGACAAATTGGTAACAATTGGGGAAATGACAATAATTTGTAAATATTGTAAGGCGTTAAAATACTGTGGCGAATCTACTGGATTATGTTGTGCTGGAGGCAAAGTTAAATTGCCACAATTGGTCCCACCACCAGATCCTTTACGCTCTTTAGTTTCTGGAATTGGAATGATTCTAAGCACTTCTTGGCCAATATTCAGAAATATAACAGCTGTTTCCAGATGACATCGTTTGGCGCTACACATATTATACAAGACAATTTCATGCCCACTTTCAATGTATTAAATTATATACTGCCGCTCATCTAATTAGGTTCAACATTGTTTCAACAAATATCTCGAAAACCAGCCTGTCCGTTTCAGTGGATGCCCTAAAAATGCCTCCCGTTGTATCGACTCGACCCGCATGAGATTGCATTTAAAATTTGAGTTTTTTCCACCTTTTTTAATTATTTGGTAATGGTTTAACCCACAGTATGAAAAAGCTTCGATTTCCCATTTTTCTCCATCGCTTAAAGGCTATCACTAAACCTTTTTGGCTTTAATTTAAAAACCAAAATATTTTTGGTGGGTCCATGATTCTGTTGTCAGGTGATTTTCGTCAGTCTCTTCCAGTTATTCCCCGATCAACTGTTGCCGATGAACTGAACGCCTGCCTAAAATCATCAAATTTGTGGCGGTACGTAAAAACACTCCAATTAACAACTAACATGCGAGTGTTTTTGCAACAAGATGAAACTGCAAATGTGTTTGCGAAGCAGTTGTTAGATATTGGAAAAAATGAAGTCGCAGCGGACCCCTCAACCGGACTCATCAAAATACCCACAGATTTCAGCTCATTCAGCGTGTTTTCCCAGATATAGCGCATCAATTCAACAATCATAATTGGCTGGGTGAACGAGCAATATTAGCGGCGAAAAATAAAGATGTCGAGAATCTTAATGCGACCATTCAGAATTTTCTTCCGGGACAGTTGGTTTCCTTCAAATCAGTTGGCACCGTCATGAACCAGGATGACGTAGTCAACTATCCCACGGAGTTTTTAAGTTCACTGGAATTGCCTGGATTACAACCTCACAATTTGCAGTTAAATGTAGGCTCAGTTGTCATCATGCTGCGTAACATTAACCAACCTCGACTGTGCAATGGAACAAGATTGGCTGTGAAAAAGTTAATGAATAACGTCATTGAGGCAACAATCATAAAGGAAAAATACAAGAAGAGGATGTCTTGATTCCGCGTATACCAATGATTCCAACGGATCTACCATTTAATTTCAAGCGTTTGTAATTTCAATACGTCTGGCCTTCGCTATGACCATAAATAAATCGCAAGGCCAGTCGTTGGAAGTTATGGAATCAACTTGAGTTTCCCTGTTTCGCTCATGGACAATTATACGTAGCGTGTTCGCGCATCGGAAAGCCGTCGTCTTTGTTTATATATGCACCACAAAATCAAACAAAAACATAGTTTATCAAAAGCTTTAAATTGATTAACAGACTGAAAGATAACTGTGTGTGTCTGTCAATATCAAATTAAGACCTTATAAATAAGCAGTGTTTCAGGAAAACTCTATTTTGTAAGTAAGCGTGTGTGATTAATCGAAAAGAAAAATAAAACTTCATACCGAGCATTTTTTTATTAATTACGAAATCCTTTTCTTTGTTTTAAGATTATATTTTGCAAAGTTTAGGTCTTTATTTATCGCTTGAGGCAGTATGAAGTCTGTCGGGTCTGCTATATGGGATAAATATACTACTGTTTTTCGATAATTCTAAGTTGTACGAGAATGTTTATTTTTGTGCGTGATAGGTTCACCAATAGTCAATTGCTTGGTAGTAGGTAGTAAATGAGAGTTCTGGCCCATATTGGGGTGGGGGAGGAGGTGGGGAGGCAATTAAAGGGTAATAAATTAAAAGGGTTGACAGGTGGGGACAAAGAGGAAGTAATTAATTAGGAGAGGTTGACAGGTGATCGTAGAATATGTAAATGTGGGCCAAAATGCGAAGGGGGGTGTGAAAGAAAATAGAGGAAAATAGGGGAAAATAGGGAAAATAGGGGAAAATGTGGGAAAATGTGGGAAAATGTGAGGGTTGCCCGTGCCGAAGGTGAAGGGGCAGGTGTTTAAGTTTTGGTTGAGTGGATCGCGGGATGATCTCAGTGTGCTTCAGGACCGTAACAGGTCGTGTGGCAGCAGTAAGTAAAGTCTCGCATTTAGAAGACAGAGAAAGGGGAAAAGGCGCCCTCCATTTACCGAGCGGCCCCCTAATTTTCACCTGGGAAAGTCTCACATTTAGAAGGCTGTGAAAACGCAAACTTGCATTTGCCGAGCACCCTAATTTTCACCTGGGAAATTAGGCACCTGCGATCGCAGGAAAACGTTTGCTTGTTTGTTTGTTTGTCTTAAACACGCCCAGCGTTTTGTGTTTGTCTTTGAAAATAAACGCCCTCAGCCTTAGGACTCTGAGTGTGACCATTTTCTTTTCAGCCAATGGCTTTTGATAGCACGTTCTTGAGGGTTTGACTAAAAGGAGTCAAATGCTGTAAAACTGAAAGTCTTTTCGTTAAGCTAACAGTTTTTAAAAACAAGCGCAAGAAGAGTAGTCAAATAATGGAAAACATTTCAGTGATATTTATCGACTCGGATCAGGAGACTTCCTTCAGCCCACTTCTAACCTCCTCGCAGAAGAATCCTGAGGAATACCTGAACGATTCGCCACTGTTTGGGGTTGAGACAAAGGATTTCCTGGATGCTGAACTCGGTTCGGATACTGATTTATTGGATGTCGTCAATACATATCCATTTAATTGGCCTCATTGTACGCAGCGATTTGATCTGGATGAATCCTGGTCACCTTCAAATTTGTTGTCGGAGAGTGATCGACTATTGTTGGAAGTCAACGAAGCCCCCGCAGAAGTCTACAATTTGCTGTCGGACAGTGGGGACAAAATTCTGATGGAGATAACTTCACAAGATCCGGGAGCTGGAATTTCCAATATATTCTCGGACAGCGGGGACCAGTTGTTAATGGAAGTTGATTTGTCTACATACAACGTCCAAACAACCCCCGATGACTGTGGTGGTGGTGGTGGTGATCGAGGAATCGAGAAGCGAGAAAATAGTTTAAGAAATATGTTTCTAGACGATAGTTATGGAGACCAGCTTATGTTAGAAATTAAATAAATAAATAAATAAAAACATTTAGCAAAATTGAGAATGTATTTATTGATATATATATATATATATATATATATATATATATATATATATATACATATATATACATACATGCATACGGACTTACATGCATGCATACGGACATATATACATACATACATACATTTTAAAAGAGAATACAAATGGATAACAAACAAGCTGGAATAGTAAGCCGAATCAATAGTTTTACTTCACAATTTGGCGGCAACATTTCAAACGAAGAATTAAAATATCTGATTGATACCAGGAATATGTTTTTGGATATGGGGGAATATGGTCTTAATAAAACATTGTATGGTGACCATTTTACGTTTTGCAAATTACACAATAACCCCGTTGGATTTGCTGAAGACACGTGTGCTTGCTTTTTCTATAAAAATCATCGAAATGAAGCCTTAGAAATAATGAGATTATACTTAACGCATAAGAAAAATATGTTTGCAACGCCGAAAATAAATCTCTAACGTAATCCAAATCAAATTCTAGCGTGTTTTTATTTTGGTATCTGGTATATATATATATATACATATATATACATACATGCATACGGACTTACATGCATGCATACGGACATATATACATACATACATACATTTTAAAAGAGAATACAAATGGATAACAAACAAGCTGGAATAGTAAGCCGAATCAATAGTTTTACTTCACAATTTGGCGGCAACATTTCAAACGAAGAATTAAAATATCTGATTGATACCAGGAATATGTTTTTGGATATGGGGGAATATGGTCTTAATAAAACATTGTATGGTGACCATTTTACGTTTTGCAAATTACACAATAACCCCGTTGGATTTGCTGAAGACACGTGTGCTTGCTTTTTCTATAAAAATCATCGAGATGAAGCCTTAGAAATAATGAGATTATACTTAGCGCATAAGAAAAATATGTTTGTACCGCCGAAAATAAATCTCTAACGTAATCCAAATCAAATTCTAGCGTGTTTTATTTTGGTATCTGGTATTTACTATTTTTCAGGGTTAATTTCAAAACGTCGCTGTATGTGCGTGTGAGTACATGTGTGCGGGTGTATGCGATGAGATACTCAATCCTCTTTCTTTTATGTTCCACACACACACACACACATTCCGAGGTCTTACAGAAATAGACAGACACAAGGCAAAACAAAAACAAACAAACAAACAAGCAAGCAAATGAGCTGTGGCGTAGGTATCTGTAAACACTGTCGCCCCGATCCTCCCTCATCTTCACCCAATTCCCTGCAAACGCTGACACACTGAAAAACACAATTTTAAAATTTATATGTAAAATTTATTTTTATTTTAAAATTTCATTATTTATATTTTTAGTTGAAAATACATAAGATTAAAATACAATTTTTTAAATTTAAAAAGTGAAATATATTTTTATTTTATTTTAATTTGGGAGCCTCGTCATCTCTTAGCTCCTTGGTGGAGGTGCTCTGACGCCTGGCTGGCCAATTCTTTTTAAAACGTTTGCACACTTCTACGTTTTCATTCATTTTTTTACCGATAATGCCCATCTCCTTGCGCACGTGGCGCAAGCTTATAATATGCTTCCGGCGCCAGTTTCTAATATTGTTCCGTTGTGTCTGATCCTCGTCGTGCCCTCGTGCTCCAAATATCTCTTCCCCCTAAAATAGACCGCCTTGCCAGGGATGCGGTCGTTGGGGGAGGTGCTGTTACGCCTTACCGGCCAATTCTTTTCAAATTGGCTGTACACTTGCGCAGTGTATATCAATTTTTCTTTAACATCTTTTAACTTCTTGCACGCCGCAAAGCTTATATTAAATAAGCTGTCGGCACTCGGCAGCTTCTCTCGATCTTCCCTCGTGGGCGGCACATATGGAAGCCACTTGCTTCCTTCAATCTGTTGGTCTTCTTTGTTGTATATTATGTTGGCGCCCCCGAAATAGTCTTCTATATTTTGGGCCTTGGCGAGGAAACTGGCAGCAGACGACATCTTGATAGTTTTCGGAATAAAAAGATTCTAAATGTAAAGTCAAGAGCAAACGTTGCCAGGGCCCAGATGTGGTGGATTTTCTCACCAGAAACCGGATTTGGTGAACACTTCGATGTATATATAAAAATAAATGCGATGTGTACACAACAGACACGGGGCCTAACCAAAATACCAACACAACAAACCACCCTGAGTTTTCCCTTTTCACGCTACAAACTGGATTTCGTACAGACACACAAATCCGATCCTCACAGGGGTAGTTTTTCTTGTCACACCACAAACCGGCTTTGGTGAAAACATAAGCCAAAATAAAGACCCTTAGGTTGAGGGTGTTTATTTCTGAGACAAACAAACAAACAAAACGTGATAAATATTTGTATATTGTTTTCCTGCGATCGCAGGTACCTAATTTCCCAGGTGAAAATTGGTGAAAATTAGAATTAGGGTGCTCGGCAAATGCAAGGGTGCGTTTTAACAGCCTTCTAAATGTGAGACTTTCCCAGGTGAAAATTAGGGGCCGCTCGGTCTTCTAAATGCGAGACTTTGGGCTTACTGCTGCCACACGACCTGTTACGGTCCTTGATCACACTGAGATCATCCCGCGATCCACTCAACTAAAACTTACAAACACCTGCCCCCCTTTCACCTTCGGCACGGGGCAACCCTCACATTTTCCCAGATTTTCCCACATTTTCCTCTATTTTCCCCTATTTTCCTCTATTTTCTTTCACACCCCCCTTCGCATTTCTGGCCCACATTTACATATTTCTACGATCACCTGTCAACCTCTCCTAATTAATTACTTCCTCTTTGTCCCCACCTGTTTCAAATCAATTTAAGACACTTTGGAATACTTTAATATAACACATATTGTACTTTATTTATTGATGAAATATTAGCAGACGACGACGACAACGACGAAGTTTATTAAATTGTATTCCTGCTCACGTCTGATTTTGTCGCAACAATGAATCAAGTATATTCTTAATGCTATCGAATATTTATATTTTTGGTATTTAATGTTAAGGTATTTTACCGATTACTGATACAGAATGAGCTGAGATCAGAACCTATGGATAAAGTGTGCAACGCATTTGAAAGAGACAGTTAAGTTCAAATAATTTATTTTTTTTTCTTCAGTAACATTCCCTCTCCGTAAAACGCTAGGCCGTTTTACCTAAAATGTCAAGTACTGCCAATTTAGAAATAGGACGCTTCAATACGCCAGTTGAAGTCTGTACCTCAACGATTCGAATTTGACCATCTTTGGCTTTGAACGTCTGGATTACAACACCTTTCTTCCAGCCTCCTCTTGGTTGATTCTCATCGCAGATGAGAACTAAATCTCCTACTTGAATTGGTTTAACAGGAGCAAACCACTTTGTCCGTTTCGTTAGAGTTGGAAGGTATTCTCTTATCCAACGTCGCCAAAATACATCTTTTAGTTGTTGAGCAATCCTATACTGTTTTCGATGGCAGTAATTTTCTATTTCTCCGGGTGTATGCGTCGAGTTCAATGTTCCCAACAAAAGTGGTTTGGCGTCAGAGGCTCTGGATCATCTATGCTTACAGGAACATGTGTTAAAGGTCTACTGTTTATAATATTTTCAGCCTCTATCAAAAGGCTACGTAACGTCTCCACTCTTGGTGCTTGCTCCTTTAGAGTTACCGCTAAAACACGTTTGGTTGATTGGACAAGCCTTTCCCAACATCCTCCTGAACTAGGATTAGCTGGACAGTTAAATTCCCATTTAATATCCTTTGTAGCCAATGTAGCCTTTATGTGCTCCCAGTCGAAAAGATCATTTGGTTTTCTTAAAATATTGTCTACACCAACAAAATTTGTTCCCATATCAGAGCGAATAATAGAGGGCACGCCTCTTCGATTAACGAAATTTCGGATAGCTACGATGCATGCATCAGTTGATAAGTCCTCGGCAAGCTCAAGATGTATAGCTCTGATGGTTAAACAGGTAAACAATGCAACCCAACGTTTTTCGTGACGCCGCCCTATAGTCACTAATAATGGGCCAAAGTAGTCAAGTCCTGTGTAGGTAAAAGGTCTGTTATAAGGTGTAACTCTATCTTTCGGTAATTGTCCCATAAGTGTAGGTACTGGCTTTATGTTTCTGTTCTTGCAATATATACACTTAGTCTTACACTGTTTTACGGCTGTTCGTAAGCTAATTACCCAAAACTTACGACGTATTTCATTTACGATTAGCTCATCGTTTTGATGATGATATATTTTGTGATAATACGACACGATCAACTCGGTCAGGGATGCGACTTTGGTAATATTGTTGGTCTTCGAGTGTTTCCGCCTAATATAGATGCGTTGTCTAGCCTGCCTTGTACAACCAATAGTCCATTTTCACTCAGCCCAGGAGTTAAAGAATATATAGGGCTATTTTTCGATATCTTATCGCCTTGCCGGAGTGTGTTTATTTCATCGTTGTATGTTTCTATCTGTGCCAGCTTACATAATGATTCCTCCGCTTTGACTAACTCTTTTAAGGACAATTCTCCATTTATTTTCTTCTCAATTGGCTGTCGGATGTTTCCTATAAATCTGAGCATCCAACCCATTGTGCGCTTCAGGCGGAGATAGTTTGAAAAACGTCCGATATCAATAAGTTGTGTTTGAGTTAGAGTTAGAACCACCTTTCGTCTTTCATTTAAATCGTCTGTTGGCGCGACTATTTGATCGATTTTTGGCCATTCGGATTCTTCTTTGTTAAGAATGATGGCCCCACAGTCCAGATAGTTTGCGGATCATATTCACGGCAGCTACTGGTTCGCGTGGCTTTGTCTGCTGGGTTTAAATTTGTTGGGACCCAACGCCAATCACTTTCCTTTGTGGTCTCCAAAATTTCGGAAATCCTAAAGGCCACAAACTGTTTATATAGTCTATGGTCAGAGCAAATCCAGGCGAGCACGGTTCTAGAATCTGACCAGAATATAACTCTTTCAATGGCAGTGTCATGACTATCAACAATTAAATTTCTTAGCCGAGTTCCCAAAACTGCTGCTTGGAGCTCTAGCCTTGGAATCGACAGTAGCTTCAGGGGAGCACACTTAGTCTTGCCTGCTACGAATGAGGTTTCAATAACATTGGTTGATATGATACGCCAATAAGCTACTGCCGCAAACGCCTGTTCGCTTGCGTCAACGAATATGTGAAGTTCTCTCCTGACCTCTGAGTCTAAGAATTTTTGAGAGTAGCACCGACTAATTTGAAAATGTTTCACCCTGTCCAACTGATTCATCCACTCTTTGAAACGCTTAAAAATCTTGTCGTCAACTAAATCGTTCCAGCTAATTCCTGTTCGCCAGATATCTTGCATTAATACTTTGCCAATTATCATTAGGTCTGCAAGCATGCCGAGTGGATCATATACTGACATTATAATGCTGAGCAGTTGCCTTTTGTTTGGAACCTTTAATCCCTGCTTTATTTCTTTGTCGACTCTGTTCATTTTAAGATCGAACAAAATAGCATCCTTTTGACTATCCCAAAACATTCCTAATATTTTATCGACTGAGCTCGAATCAAGATTGACAGACATGGGAGCTCTGCTATCTGTACCGTTTAGTTTATCTTGTATAGCCAATGAGTTTGAAACGAATCCTCTCAGATCAAAGCCGGCCAATTTGTGGACGTTCTTCACTTCGTTGCTGATCTCATATGCATCGTTTTCATTGCTAAAACTGGCTACAAAGTCGTCCACGTAGTGATTAGTTTGTATTGCCTTGATAACAGCTTCTTTTTTATTCGTAGCATTCGATGCATTAAGGTTCTTTACATACTGGGCACAGCAAGGTGAACACGTAGCTCCAAAGATTAAAACTTGCATCTTATAGACTACAATTTCGCCGTTTGAATCTCTCCACAGAAATCTAAAGGAATCTTGATCTGATTTATTCACTTTGACTTGCAGAAACATTTCCCTGATGTCAGCACAGCTATTATGCCTTGGCGAAACTGGAATAAGATTTGCAATAGTGAAGGGTTTTCATCTGGCCCTTTCAACAAAAAGCTGTTTAAAGAAATTCCATTTACTTTTGCAGCCGCGTCAAAAACAAGCCTCATCTTGTTAGGTTTGTTGATGTTGTATACACCAAAGTGAGGGAGATACCAGGTGCGCGGACTAGAATTTTCTATTTCTTTCTTCGATAGTTTCTTAGCGTATCCTTTGTTGACGAAATCCATTATAGCCTTTTCATATTCTTGTAATTTGTTTGCCTCACGAAATTTACTTTCAATTGTACGAAGTCGTTTTAGAGCCATATCAAAGCTATTTGGAAGGGTTACGTTATCATGACTCCACAAAAGCGCTACCTCATAGCTGTTCCCTATATATTTCGTATTTTCTTTTAATATTGTACGAGCCCTGACAATCTCATTAGATTCAATTGGATTATTTGGTGTCTTTACGACAAGGTTCTCACTACTGAAATATTCTACCATTGGATTATTTAACTCGTTGTCATAGTTATCTGTGTAAGTATGAAAGACGGTGGTTGCAAGATTATAACCATTTTCTTGATACGACTGTGTGGAACCATATACCAGCCAACCTAATGCTGTCTTCACCGCTACTAAACTGTTTTCCAATCGTACACTTTGGATCGCTCTGATTAAGTGACAATTTTCTATTCCAATTAAGATACTCGGCTTGGCTTCACCGTATCCCTTGATCGGCAAGCTCCTTAATTTTGCATATTTATCATTCAGAGATTCAATGTTCAGGGATTGTACTGGCAGTTCCAGGCTTGGAACAGTACTTCCTATTAAAGGTAACCAATTTGTTTTTCCCTCTATGGTACGAACCCGAAGTTGACATTTTATTGAAGGCACGACTTTCTTATGATTTCCTATCCAGTTGAGTGTCAAGTTTTCTGCATCTCCTGTCACTCCAAGTTGTTTGGCCAGATCGGCGTCTATAAGGGAGGCAGACGATCCTTCATCTATAAATGCGAACACCTTACAAATAGATCCATTAGGGCCCGTAACCTCTATGGGCAGAACTTTAAATAAAAGCATAGAGGTACTGTTTCTTACTGTAAGAATATTTGCCGGATTATTATTTGATTGAGCGTTTTCTGTCAAATTATTGGAAGGGACAATCTTCTTATCCTGATGAAGCATATAATTATGAAAAGACTTGCAGTCTTCTTGTTTACAGTTGCGTTTCTTTTTGCACATGTTTAGACTGTGCCCTTGTCGAAGACATCCAAAACATACCTTTAGTTTTTTGACCATCGACCACCGATTTTTTACGTCGCTCTTCGTAAATAGTTCACATTCCTCAAAGATGTGTGGCCCTTTACATTCATAACAGCTGAGCTTACCAGTTTCTTTGGTTGATTCCTTCGTGATTTTCAGTAACACCTTTGGATTTGGGCCTTTATCATGCCTTACATTTTGCTTGCTTGATGCTGTTGTAAGAGCAGCTTGTGATATATCCATTGCTATTTTGTCTATCCAATTACCGAAGTGACCTAAATCGGCATTAGGTTGAATAGTTGATGCATACATAGACCATTCAATACGAGTACGCATAGGCAGTTTACTAACGAGATCGCTTAATAATACAGGATTTTGAACATGCTGCGAAGCGTTAGCAGATCTTAAAAATATTATCAAGTTTGATACCTTAGCGGCAAAGGGGACTATTTTATCCAGATTGTTTTCTGTTATTGACGGAATTTCAGACACCTTTTCTAGTTGACTTCTAATGAGGAGACCTGACTGTCCATACTTAAACTGCAGGCGCTTCATAATATGCTCGACATTAACTGGATTTATTAACATGGCTGCCACCTCTTCCTTGGCAGCACCCTTTAAACTCTTCTGAAGCCTAAGTAGATTATCTAAGTCGGTGTACTTATATGCAAGGGTTGTCTCAATAAACATAGTATTAAATATTGGCCAATCTTCTGGCAGTCCATGAAAAGCCGGCAAATCAATTAACTTTCCTCTGGAGTAATTCTGATTACCACCCTGTTCAAATGCGTTACCACCCCGTAGCCCCATAGATCCAAAAACAGACTCACCCTTTCTAACGTCATTGGGAAAATTGTTTTCTCGTCCATATATACCACTCTTTGTGGTATCAGAATGTTGTCCTCCAGATGGAAACGCCAGGCCGTGGAAGCCGTCCTGTGGGGCACCAGAAGTTGATACGCTGCCTGTCCAAGGGGTAGCGCCAAGATGAGTTCCTTCGTGGAAGGGAGCCAGGCCATGGATACCTCCCCGTGCGGCTCCACAGATCGGTGCACTGCTTGTCGATATGGCAGCGCCATAATGAAGTCCGCCATGTGAGGATGACAGGCCATGGAAACCGCCCTGTGCGGCTCCATAGATCGATGCACTGCTCGTCGATGTTGCAGTGCCGAGTTGCAATCCCCCCTGTGAGGATGCCACGTACGTCGGTATGGCAGCGCCATAATGAGGTCCGCCATGTGAGAATGACAGGCCCTGGAAACCGCCCTGTGCGGGTCCATAGATCGATGCACTGTTCATCGATGTTGCAGCGACGATGCAATCCTTCCTGTGAGGATGCCAGGCCATGGAAACCGCCCTGTGCGGCTCCAGAAATCGATGCACTGTTCATCGATGTTGCAGCGCCGAGATGCAATCCACCCTGTGAGGATGCCGCGCCTTGAAACCGCCCTGTACGGCTCCAGAAATCGATGCACTGTTCATCGATGTTGCAGCGCCGAGATGCAATCCACCCTGTGAGGATGCCGCGCCTTGGAAACCGCCCTGTACGGCTCCAGAAATCGGTGCACTGCTTGTCGGTATGACAGCGCCGAGATGCAATCCTCCCTGTGAGGATGCCTGCGCGGCTCCATAGATCGATGCACTGCTTGTCGGTATGACAGCGCCGAGATGCAATCCTCCTGTGAGGATGCCAGGCCTTGAAACCGTCCTGCGTGGCTCCATAGATCGATGCACTGCTTGTCGGTATGACAGCGCCTAGATGCAATCCTCCTGTGAGGATGCCAGGCCTTGAAACCGTCCTGTGCGGCTCCATAGATCGATGCACTGTTCGTCGATGTTGCAGCGCCAAGATGCAATCCCCCCTGTGAGGATGCCACGCCTTGAAACTGCCCTGCACGGCTCCAGAAATCGATGCACTGCTTGTTGGTATGGCAGCGCCAGATTGAAGTCCGTGATGTGAGGATGACGGGCCATCGAAGCCGCCCTGTGCGGCTCCAGAGATCGATGTACTGCTCGTCGATGTTGCAGCGGCGAGATGCAATCCCTGTGAGGATGCCACGCTTTGGAAGCCACCCTGTGCGGTTCCAGAGATCGATGCACTGCTTGTCGGTATGGCAGCGACAGGTACTAGCAAGTCCACTTTTCGCTTGTACACAGATAGCTCTTCTGTTATGCTAGTAATTTTGTGCATGACACGATCTGTCTGCAATTGTTGCTCTACCAAAATTTTTCCATAAAGCCTTGCAGGTCCATCGATGGCGTTTTATTTTCACTTGTGATTACGGTATTATCCTCATCTTCGCTCAGTTCTCTTATTTCATCATCCGCATCCTCCAATTGCCCGCCAGGTCTTGGCGTCGAAGTATGTGCGTTATCCATTTTTTCTTTGAGATTCTTCTTGCTCCGAGTCAACACCATTTAATTGCATGTGTTAGACTGGTGCAGCAGTATGAACGATTTGCACACTTTCGCATTTCACATATACATATGTACATGAAATTGAATTTCACCACTTTTTCAGCGCTTTAAATAAGACTTCGGCGACGTGATCAACTTTCAGAATTTAATAAAAATGTTTCAAATCAATTTAAGACACTTTGGAATACTTTAATATAACACATATTGTACTTTATTTATTGATGAAATATTAGCAGACGACGACGACAACGACGAAGTTTATTAAATTGTATTCCTGCTCACGTCTGATTTTGTCGCAACAATGAATCAAGTATATTCTTAATGCTATCGAATATTTATATTTTTGGTATTTAATGTTAAGGTATTTTTACCGATTACTGATACAGAATGAGCTGAGATCAGAACCTATGGATAAAGTGTGCAACGCATTTGAAAGAGACAGTTAAGTTCAAATAATTTATTTTTTTTTCTTCAGTAACACCACCTGTCAACCCTTTTTAATTTATTACCCCTTTAATTGCCTCCCCCACCTCCTCCCCCACCCAAATGTGGGCCAGAACTCTCATTTACTACCTACTCTTGGTTGCGCTAATACAGGATTATTATTTTTTCAAATAGCGGACAGCCCAGCAAAGCGGGCGGGTACGGCTAGTATTTATATATAAACGTGTTCATGTTTGAACATTCTGCCAAGGGCCAGCAAGATTGGGTGTGGGTGTAAAATTTTAAATTCGACATATACTACAACATTTAGCAATATACAAACATATTGAACAGTCATAAATTTCATAAAACGATTTAGTGGACTGTAGTTTTTTCTTTAACTTAATTGTTAACATTTAAATTTCTTGCAAAGGCCTGGCAATTTTGGGTGTACATTTTCGTATAATATATGTATTTATAAAAATTATCATAATTGTCGTATTTATCAAAGCAATTATAAAACCAGCATGTCCGACAACATAATGGAAATTTAAATCTTTTAATTTATACTGATTTTCTTTAATGTAAATATTTAGTTTAATTATTTGGCTATTTAATTCCTAGAGTATGATATAATGTGGGAGGCTAAGGTTCTGGTAGTGAAGCGTGTGTGCCTGTCGCCGCGCCAAGCTAACTCAGCCAGTGGGAGTTGGCAGCCACATGCCGACTACTGAAGACCGACCATACGTGGTGAAGAACCACATCCTGCTCGAGGTGCCTCTGCTCTAGACTAAATATGGCGGATCTAGAGAGGAAAACTCGAAAAAACCCGTAATCACCGGTGTTACCGTACCGTGCCTCTGTGATGAATGGCACTACGTTAGTGTGTCTTCTAACGGTGGCTTCCGGATACCTGGCACCTCCGGTCGTATAAGTGCCCGATCCGGGGTATGAGGCTCTACCCGGGGATACTTCCTTCCTCATTACTCGTGGGACCAATTTATGGAATCTAATGTAAATAAACCTCAAGAAACAGGGTGCTCTAGCAGCCCCAAATCGATTGAAATCGAACCCATCCGGGAGCCCGAAGATGCTATGGACATATGTTCACAAAGCTCTGGCACCGACAGCATCACTAAGGAAGAGGAAGAAACCCTACTCGCCTCCCAAAGATGATAAACCCAAGCGGATCGCACTATCGGGCGCCGCAAGGAAGAGGTTGCGCAGACACCTTGCGAACGTACCCATGGAGGAGGCCAAAAGGCTCGCCCAGAAGCCTATGGACCCTCCAAGGGAAATGCCCAGCAAGAGTGGCGCTACCAACAACAAAAGAGTAGATCGGCCAACACGACCCCAGAAGAGGCGTCGAAAAGAGGGCCATGTACAAAACCGCGGCACCTAGTGCCCAGACGAAGGCGATCCTGCGAATGTTTTGCCGGCCACGGAGGCTCCAGCAGCCACCACAACCGCAGCAGCGGACGGGCGGCAACACAAGCGCAGTCGCCTCTAAGTCGGTGTCATGGCCTCTTACAGGGACGTCGCCAGCTCGGTGAAGATGGCTATACTCCTGCGGCCTACCCTGACATCTCCTCACGACGGAGCAACTGAATACCATTCAGTCCGCCATCCTATCGAGAGTGATGACCTGAGACACGGCTCTGTGAAGCCGTTGTTCTCTGGCTGCACGTTTCGACCAGGGAGGATGGCCGTGACGTGTGGGAATGCGGAGCAACCGAGTGGCTATGCACAGAGGTGCCAAAGCTACGGCTGGAAAGACGCCCACATCAAGGTGGTCCCAGAGGCAGAGGCTCCACGTGCCGCTGTCTTCATTGGGTACTTTCCGCTTCCAAACGCGGAAATGAAGACGGACGAGATCCTGAAGCTCGTCGAGGGCCAGAACAGCGGCCTGCGAGTGGGAGACTGGCGCGTCTTCCACCGTGAGATGAGGCAGAACATGGCCATCATCACGATTGCGCCGGACCCAGTTTCGGCCAATCGACTGAAGTCGCTGTCGCACCAACTGTCCTTTGCGTGGGCATGGCTACACTTAAGCCAAAGGCCAGCGCGCAGTCAAAGACGCAGGCGGTGGCTCCTGCTCGCAGCGGAGAAGCCCACCTGCTCCAAAACAAAGGGCACGGCTGCGACAGCAACAAAGAATGCCGCTGATGGCACATCCCACGCAGGCACAGAGGCTAGCGGCACCACAGTTGCCCAAGAGCCCATGCCACCGAGGAAAATTATGCGCCCTCCCTGTACGGGCGCATCACGCGCGGAACAGGGCGCGTAAACAAGGGTGTGAGGCGCACACCTGAGGAGGAGGCCCTTCTGCGCACCAACCGAGGCCGGAAGATGGCGGCTAGGGGCCGCAAGAGGGCGGACTAATGTCCGTCCTCCTTCCCCACCCTCCCAACACCCGGAGACACCTCAGATGTCTCCAAGCGAACCTCCACCATGCAAAGGCCGCGTCTGACGTCCTTTGCGAGAGGTTCTATACGATGGACATAGCATTTATCCAGGAGCCATGGATAAATGCCGGACGTCCTGGGGCTTAGCACCCCATCTGGTAAGCTGCTATATGCAAACGGCCAACCTCGCCCCAGAGCGGCCTTGTTAATAAACAAAATCTAACGTTTGTTCCTCTCTCACAGTTCATAACTGAGGACCTGGTGGCGGTCTGGGTTAAAATACCCACTGCCCATGGCGAGCAGGAGGCAGTGCTGGCCTCTGCCTATCTACCCGGCGACACTGATGATGTACCTCCGGCGGCTACCTGTGCCCTGGTAGAGTACTGCCAGAGAAACCGGCTCCGGTGGATAATTGCTTGCGATGCCAATGCGCATCACACGGTCTGGGGAGCAGCAACATCAACAAGAGGTGAGTACCTTCTTGAGTACATAATTAGTAATAACATAGGTTTACTAAATCAGGGCAGCGAGCCCACATTTATCAATGCAATTAGAGAGGAAGTCCTCGACCTAACTCTCTGCAGTCTGAATATGTTGTCCGCTGTCTCAAACTGGCACGTTGCGAATGAGATCACTATGTCAGATCACCAGCACATCAGATTTGATATAGGAGGTGCCTTGCAATGTAGCCTAGTTACTAGAAATCCCAAAACACAAACTGGGATCTTTTCTGTTTTGAACTTGAGCAATCCAGAGACTGCTCCACCCGTCCGATACTAACAATAGACGAGTTAGAGCGTGAGGCTACTGTGCTTCATACAAACATTGAATCAGCATATCACGTCAGCTGCGAACAAAAAGTTCGTAAGATCAGTCGGGCTGTTCCTGGTGGAACAAGAGCCTCGACGATCTTAAACAAGCTGCGCGAAGGCTCTTCAATAAGGCGAGAAAGGGAAGGTCACTTGGGATTCCTACAAATCCGCCTTAACGCTGTATAACAAAGAGCTGAGAAGGTCAAAACGGGCTACGTGGCGCCAACACTGCGGGCAGATTTCAACTCTCCCGGAAGCTGTCAGGCTACAAAAGCCCTCTCCAAAGACCACTCAAACGGCATCTGTACGCTGAAAAGCCAGATGGAACCCACACAAACAACCCAAAGGAAACGAGTAGTCTACTGCTATCTACTCACTTTCCTGGGTGCGTGGCCATGGAGCAACCCATCTCAGAAAGTGAGGCACCAACCTACCTCTCTGAGATTGGAGAGTGCCCACACCTGCGCGTGGCTATTGTGGCAGACTCCAATGGGGCTGATAGAAGGGAACCCCCTATCTATCAGAACGTATTGGAAACATGCCCTTTAGACTGTTTCATCAAAATAGCGTACAATGGGCCATACAAAGTTTTAGCCCATACAAATCCCCCCTGGACCAGATGGAATTTATCCATGCCTATTGCAGCGGGGACTGCACCAATTTGCACTCCCTGGTCCGTCTATTCCGAGCTAGTCTCGTGCTTGGACACATACCAAGCAAATGGGCTAAAGTAAAGTTGTGTTTATTCCAAAGGTAGGGAAGAAAGATTCCCAACTGCCTAAATCGTATAGACCAATTAGTCTTAGCTCCTTCCTTCTTAAAACTATGGAAAGATAATTGACCAGCACATCAGGAAGCGAACCTCAAGCATCTTCCCTACATAAGTACCAATATGCGTACCAAACTGGCAAATCAACTGAGACTGCCATCCATTGCCTTACAACAGTCATTGAAAGGCCATTGGCTCTCAACAAATAGCACTAGGTGCCTTTCTAGACATCTCAGGAGCTTTTGACAACACGTCTTACAAGGCAATCCGTGCCTCTCTTGTACGTAAAATGTCGCCACACCCATTATTAGGTGGATTCTGGAAATGCTCAAATCCAGAATCATAACTGTAGACCTAGGAGGAACCATGACCTCAATCACAGCCACAAGGGGGATGCCCTCAAGGGGAGTACTCTCTCCTCTCCTGTGGACTCTGGTCATAGACGAGCTACTGTTTGAGCTCAACAACCTAGGGTTCCCACTCAGGGCTACGCTGACGATCTAGTCATCTATATAGTGGGCTGGCATGAGCAAACCATCTCGGACCGCATGCAGCAAGCCCTCAATATAGCCAATAGATGGTGTCAGGATAAAGGACTATCCATAAACCCGTCTAAAACTGTGCTAGTTCCATTTACCAGGAAAAGGTCTCTCTCCCTGACAAGACCATCCCTAAATGGATCAACCATTGACTTTTCGGTTGAAGCTAACTACCTGGGAGTTATACTTGACTCCAAGCTCAACTGGAACTCACATCTTGAAAAGACCATTAACAAAGCCACTCGAGCATACTTTGCGTGCAATAGGCTTTCGGTAGAACATGGGGCCTGAGTCCCAAAATGATCTACTGGTCTTATAACACTGTGGTAAAACCGATCATAACCTATGCATCTCTTGCTTGGTGGACGAAATCTACCCAGAAGACAGCTGCGGCTGCACTTGCAAAATACAACGACTGGTCTGCATAGGCATCACTGGAGCCATCCGGACATGCCCCACTGCAGCACTTGGAGTTATAACTGGCATTCCCCCCTCTACCCATCGCCTGAAAAGGAGGCCTGCCTGGGGCACTTCGCCTCAAAACATCACCGATATAAAAGTGGTGATCTAACTGGGCATCTACGGGTACTCGAACCCCTAATAAACGAACCCATTCTGCGTATAACTGACGAGCAGAAACCAAAACTTGTTTTCCACAAAACTTCTCTGTAGTCCTGTACACCAGACACGACTGGACAACAAAATCAATATCTCTGCCCAGTGGATCACAAACGTGGTACACTGACGGATCGAAATTGGAAAACGGCGACACCGGGGCTGGTATTTTCGGACCAAGGTTCAACAAATCCATAGCCATGGGAAAGTCCCCAACCATCTTCCAAGCAGAGATACGCCATAGAAATCTGTGCTCGTGAATGCCTTCGCAGGAATATGCAAGGCGCACGGATTTACATCTTCTCTGACAGTCAGGCGGCGCTCATAGCGCTGAGATCCTTTACGATCACCTCCAGACTAGTAGAAAACTGTTTCCAGCAGCTGAACGCCCTTGCCTCCAAAACACCTTAACGGTGGGCTGGGCGCCAGGGTGCCATATAGGAAACGAGGTGGCAGACTCCTAGCAAAACGCGGGGCGATGACACCACTAATCGGCCCTGAACCATTCTGTGGACTTTCGAAAGGACACAAAAGGGAAACTGGTCAGGAAATGGGAGGAAAAGGAGATAAGTCGTCACTGGACCGACAGTGCAGGGCTGAGACAAGCCAAACAATTCCTCGTCCCCAGATGTCGCGATCCAAACGCATCATCAACCTAAAAAGAGTGAGATTCGCACTCTAACAGGCTACCTAACAGGTCACTGCAACCTAAGGTATCACCTTAAGAAATTAAAACTTTCAGAAATCGACACATGTAGATTCTGTGAGCTGGAGCCAGAAACATCAGAACATGTTCTATGTGAATGCCCCTCACTAATCAGACGTCGACTTCAACAACTAGGAGGTGAACTTATCCCCTACAGGATTTGGGAAGAGATAGACCTCGCCAAAGTGCTCTCCTTTATCAGAAGCCTAGGAATAGAGGCTCTACCTTAATCCTACAGGCCGGCACAAAAGACCTAACATCTGGTCGCGGTGCAATAAGGCCATAGTAATAATAATAATAATAATAATGATATAATGTGGTTGGTTTTAGCAGATCCCAAATAAACCTTGGAGCTTCACTAACATCCCCTATCTATGATGGGCAGTCAAAATTGTAATCATTAGTTCTTGCGCTACCATATTGCGCAATATATCATTTTCCCATTTATTAATTAAATCTTTGCATATAATTGAGTCTTTATTTACTTATAAGAAAATAAGCCGATTACGACCTCGAGTTAACTAGAACCCTTCAATTACGCCAATAACCAAGTGATACTTTCGTCTAATGCTTCTGTCTCCGAAATACCTCTGTAGTAAGGTCCTGCCGGGGGAATAAACAAAAAAAAAAAAAAAATGCGACTTACGTTCTTTCTATCTGAGTTACCATGCAATGGCAACATTTTCTTTTATGGCCTCTGCCAACTCTTCTTCTAACTTTTACTCGCTTTTCATTTCCCTGAAATTTCTTCTCCAGGTTAATAACAGGGGCCATTGTAAGTGGCTTTGATCCCCTTATGGATGTATCGTCCTTAAATGGAATCTTTCCCATATACCTACCACTTGATTCTTTAGTGGTGGTTTTAATAAAAATATTCTCAAAAGTTTTTCTTTTGTTTTTTAAAATACAACATTTATATATATGTTTTACTTGCATTTTGGTTGCGACTATAGAATTGTTGTCTTTCGATTTTGTGGAACCCGACACAATCCAACCGAGTTCTGTGTTTTGACCTGGGAGTCCGTCTATTTTCTTTACCCCATTTTTAAAAATGTGAGCATATAAATCAGCTCCTATGATAAGGTCCACTCTACCTGGCTTGTTAAATTCGGGATCAGCAAGCCGGAATTTTTTTCACTTTTCAGTGTCTATATTTATTGATTTAATTGGTAATGCTTCCATAAGTTTTGGAAGAATAATAGCATCTACCATCAAATTATTTTTATTCTCATTTTTAGTTTTAATTTGTAAATTAACCTTGTGCTTTGCAATGCACTTTTTAATAGCAACTCCGCTAATCTGTGTAACTTTTCCTTTTAGGTAACTGCAGAATCTGTGAAGCTTTCTCCGAAATAATTGTACTTTGAGACCCACAGTCAATCAAAGCTCTTAAGCTTTCAAAATCGCCATTAGCAGATTTAACTTTAACTATGGCTGTTGGTAATAGCACCTGTGTTGAAGTCACACAAGTAGATATGTGGACTTCTTCTCTCCTTTGATAGTTGATATGCAGCATTGTATGATGTGCTTTATTGCAATGTGAACATAAATATTCACTTATACATCTTTTGCCGTCAAAATGTTTAAGTCATCTAGTACATAGATGAACTTGTTTCGCAATTTCCAGTCGCTCTATGGGATTCATTCCCTTAAATTTGTGACATTGGGTAATTTACAACACGCACAATTTTCAGTATAATTTTTATGCATGTTATTATTAATTGTTTTCCTAACAGGTATATCTTCCTGTGGATATGAGGAAATAGAATTGAGCCTTTGCTCCAAAAAGTCCATGACATCAGAAAGTGCCTGAATTTCTTTTGTCTTTTTGACATGCCTTTCATATAAATTAAGGGATTCTTTGTTGAGTTTTCTTAGAATTATGTGGGCAAAAATTGCATCCACATCTTCTGATAATTCTCCCTTTAATTTGATATTATAAATTGACTCATTAATTGTGTCAATAAATGGTTTAATTTGCCTATTGGATTCAAAATTTAAATTGGGTATATCCATCAGCCTATTAATGTGCTCCAAAAATATCTTTCGTTTATTCTCATACCGCTTGGTTAAAAACTCCAAAGTGGCTTTATAATTTTCTCTCGAGCCGAGCAACAAATGAGTAGCCACATTCCTGGATTCTCCTTTTAATGCTGACTTTAGGTAATTAAATTTCAGAGATGGACTGAGATCCTCTCTTGTATGAATGAGCTCTGTAAAGAGCTCATTAAACAGATCCCACTCTTTGGAATCACCAAAGAACGTGGGAATCTGAATTTTGGGCAGGGTTGGTAACTCCTCCGCCTTTACTACCGTCGATACTTCAGCAAGATTTTTATTCGAGCTGAGCCGACTTTTTATGGCAGTTTCTATATTTTGCCTATCGAATTCTACTTCGCTAACAATTTCTTCAAAAACCGAGCCTTCAAAATGCGATTTAACCTGTTCTATTAGGTTGCATACCTTATTCCATAAAGAAATCTATCTTATTTTTCTTATATTAAAATCTGGACTGCTATCTATAAGACTAGACGTCTCTTCTAGATAATCTCTAAGCTTTCCAACATTATCTAAGAATGCCTGTTCTACTTTTATAGCAATAGAATTGCTACTACATGGCTTTTTCTGTATCTCTTAAATATAAGCCTTTTCATGATTTGAAATGTGGGCAATTTATTTTACCGGCCTTTCCATAACCCTTTCATATTTTATTTTAATTTGAGCCAATACCATCATTATTAAATCATACTGCTTAGAATTAAAATATTCATGATCGACTTTACCGATCTTTAGCAAGTAGCTAAGATTTGCAATGAAGTGCTTTTGTAGGTCTTCCAACCTAGCAATATCTTGTTCGTCTAACTTAACTTTTACCTCCAACTGTCTAGTTTCCAAAATAATATCGGACTGCTTTTTTAAAAACTCTATTGTTTTTCCGACATCATCTTGTTATATATATATTTTTTTCATATTATACTAAATATCTATGCCGATACTTTAAATTATAAAAATAGCAATTTAATATAAATTATTATTAATATTAATATTTTCTTTCAATCAAAAAACAAATTTTAATTTTTAATAGATTATAAAATCAGGATATCTGCGTCCCTGTTTTTGAAGATGTTGGAGGTGTTGTCATTGTTGCTGGCTTCTTGGGATGAGGTCTGCTTCTGTTGATGTAGGCTCTTTTGATGACTTTTTAAAGATGATTTATTTTTTGTCACTTTTTTATAGTCCAGGATGACTATTTATTTTGTTCGGCTTCGGTATTTTTGTGTTTTTTTTTTTAATCCAATTTGTTGGACATGAATGTTAATGGCATTTTAATTTGCACGAACAATTCCTTGCCCTTTTTTGGGCACTTTTAGTGAACATATTCACTATTTATTTCACTGTATTTATTTCGCACTTTAAAGTTCAAGTTCTTACTTTTTGGCACTTTGGCAATGTTAGTGAACATTATATTTAATTTCACGATTTTTGATTATTTTTGCTGATGTTAATGGCCTCAAGCACGCCTTACCACACTTTTAACTTGGTAAACTTACAACCTTTTGCTCTATTTCAAGACTAAGGTGTTTTTAATTAAAACATAAAAGATTCTTTTGTATCTTTTTGCTTTATATTATATTCTCTGTTCCTTACCACGGGTGGAAACAAGAGATATTTATTTCGCTACCTTAGCTGCGGGTGTCTAGCACAACATTCAGACTCTAAGGAGCTGGTTTCAAATTTCTGAACCTCTTACCACAAGGGGGAAAGTTACAGAGTGCCTCGAAGGACCAAAAATGTAAGAGGGGCTGCAAATAAAGCAAACGTCTACATTTGTTGAGTTGATATTTCAAACTGATCTTTATTTCAAAGTCCGCGCTTACGTAGCGGTCGTGAGATCCTTAAAACTAGTCTTATCGCTAGACCAACGGATTGGTTAGTTTATCTCTAACATGGGAAAATTCTTGGTCGCGATAGGGGAAAACAACCCTCTCGCACATATCTTTATCTGTGACCCTCGCTGAGGTCGTATTACATCTCAAGTGTATTTATTTGTCTGTGTTAGGCACAAGAGGCCGTTGTTTAGAGATACGCGCACATGCGCTCAAGCAGATCACAGCTGCATCTATTTGTGACAGATCTATGTACATATGTATTTATGTATGTATATATTTATATATAAACGTGTTCATGTTTGAACAGACGTAGAAGCGTTGAGCAGGGTGTCGTGTTTCGTTGTAGCAGATAGTTTGGATCATCGTTTAAGAGAGGCACAGCAAATAGATAAAGGTGCTTACAGTGTGGTGGAGACGAAAGGGTTCGAGGATTTATAAATATCGAACAGAATTTTATATAAGGACCCAAGTAAAGTGTTTTTGGTAGTTCCTTCGCTTATGGAAGATGAGATCATCCGAAATGCACATAAGCAGGGTCATTCCTCTTCCAAAAAGGCTCAGGACTTGGTCGAAAAGTCATACTACATTCCCAAGGTGAAGGACAAGATCTCGCGAATTGTTTAAAGCTGCGTTAGGTGCATCTCAGTGAATGCAAAAGCTGGAAGACAGGAAGGGTTCCTTACACCAATTGACAAGGGTGACAAGCCATTGGTAACATTCCATATTGACCACGTTGGTCCAATGGAGTTAACCAAAAATCGCTATAATAATATCATCGTAATGAGGAAGTGTGAACTTGCTTGGAGCGTCAGGCAATCAATTTTGGCAACCCGTACAGGATCATTTCTGATCGAGGAGCTGCGTTTACTTCGCACAAGTTTAGGGAGTACTGCACTTGCTAATCGCAACCGGAAATGGCCAATGGCATGCACAAAATGGTAGTTCCTATGTTATTTAAGCTGAGTCAAGAAGTCCAGGGTGCTGGTACAAGCATGTAGGCAGGGTTTATCAGATTATTAACAATACTGAGCCGATTAGTACTTAAGTTTCTCCGTTCAAGCTGATAACAGGATTAGATATGAGTATTGGTAGTAATGTTGAGCTCATGAAACTGCGCAAAAAGCAAGAGAGTATCCAGAAAATCCAAACCGAAAATAAAAGGATTTTGACTCTAAGAGAAAGGTAGAAAGGAAGTTTGAACTTAATGATCTAGTTTCTATAAAACACTCAGTATGGTACTGGTTTTAAATTAAAAGGCCATATAAAGTAGTCAAAATATATGAAAATATATAAAGAAAGAGTTGGAGAAGGAGAGAAACCATACAGGACTAAGACAGTTGCAGAGTATATGAAAATAAAATAAACGTCAGGAAGGCCGAATGAGGGATCTGGTAATGGTACCACCAGAAGGGTCTCACTTAATAGTCTCTGTCTCTCTTTAAAATATACTGGATGAAGTTTTCAATTGCAACGTGAGTAACAAGAGGTGGTCACTTCTCGTAAATTTAGTCGCCGCCAGAATCTCGTGAATCGCACAACCTGTCAAGAAAACTTACTTACGATTATGTTAATGTTAAGAACCAACATCGAATGTGAATAAACAATATCTACAATATCTATCAAGCCGGTGTTACAACTTTACTTAAAAGGGGACACTGCATATATATGCATGCTTTTCTCAAGCAAGAAAAAGCTAACATCGTAAGCCGAAGTTTGTATTCCCTTACAGTCTGCAATTGAATCATTAAAACTCGATCCCTTTAGGTGAACTTAACTTAACTTGGCCAAATTCTAAAACACACCTGAACAGCGTGCAACGGATTAGCGTGCTGTCACCCAATTTGGTGGCTCTAGCTCTTATAGTCTCTGAGAGCTGTTTACCAGCTCAACTCGGCTGGTGATGCTGACCAAGAATATATATACTTTATGGGGTCAGAGATGCCTCCTTCTGCCTTTTACATACAATCTCGGTTTGGCACTAACTTATAATACCATTGTACCCTATGGATAACGGGTATAAAAAGTCTGGAATATTGTTTCCATGGAAAAAATATTATCTTATTCTTTTATAGAGGTATTTTAAAATCATAAGTCACATCTAATTTAAATAATAAATAAATAAATATTAAAATTAATAATTAAAGTTAATCTTTTTTTTACTTCTTAACTTTAAGTAATTTGTATAATTATTATCATTTTAATTTTTTTTTTTTTTGTCTCTTCTACGTTGTGTGCACTAGGTCAGTACACTCAAGTGGCCCTTCAAAACCAAGCACGGGCTTGTTATTGCTTATTGTTTTTTTACATTTCTTTTGTGAGTGGATACACATAAAAGGTATTAATCTTGATAAGAGGGCAAAATTCTTTGGAGAATTGGTGGCATTACTGGTAGAGAACATTTCTCTGTACAAAGAGTTCTTCAAAATGTTAATTCAGGTAAAAAAAAATAGCGAAAAGCGTTAAAAAATTAGGTATATTTTTGAGGTTATGTACCTTTTCTTGAGTTAACTTTTATTTATTTATTTTGTTAGTCTTATTAATTTTGAATGAAATGAGGTATCATTGGTTGCGTTTACAAGAACAAGATGAAACCTGATCACTGATAGATTTCATACGACAGTTGTGCTCAACGCGCGTGATTACTAATCATGATGCAAACATTTTTCTCATCATGAGCAGAAAAAAGGATTGTTAAAATAGTTCGCTACCCTTATACAATACTGATGGTTGAAATATCGATAAAAATAATCTAAAAATCCGATAGGTTCCAAGCCGATTATTTTTAGGACAGCGTAACAACTTGATCACTGATAACTGATCCATAACTAGTCTGTAATTATGTTGTTCTGCTAAACGCGACCATAGATTTCAATTGGAAAGGATAACAAGAATACGGACCAATTGTAATAGCCTTGTTCCACTGCTACATATTTTCGAAAATGGACCGTCAGTTGTTTCAATGCACTATGGGGAACTTGACCAATTCAAAAAAAAAAAATTATAAATGGATTGACTTTGCTACGTCGGTGGTGTCGTTGTGTCTCAGTCCTTGGAGAACATAGGGCTGAGGAAGTGGCCGCCGGATAGCAGACACGATTGTGCAGCTGAGCTCGCCGGATTTGGGGTGAGTTCTTTGGACACTATCCTCTCCAAACGTAATCAGAACAATTATTTACGTGACTGAAAAATAGAAAAAATCGTTCGTTAGTCATCTTTCAGTCCACATTGCTCCGTAAGTGGATTTATGCTTGATCGTGAAAACAATCGGGCTATGTTTTGGCCGTTTTCCCTTCCCATTCGCAGACTTAAATGAGCCTTTGGATCGTCATAGGCCTTGTACGATCCCTATTGTTCATGTCGTTCGTCAAAAGTTATGTCATTTTCTTGACCCAGTCTTCCATTCGTACCAATGCCCCCTTTAAATGGGTTTCGACCAATGCATTTTGTTGGTTTAAGTTCACATTACAAGTTTATTATAAAGGTTGTTCAATTGTGTATTGGATGTGTATGTCAAACGGTGTGTTTTGTATAGCCAGGGTTATTGATTTAAATTGTGTAGGTAATATCTAAGTGAGCTTAAATTACCATTATTTTTGATCTATAGTGTCATTAACGCGAATAAGATTAAAGGAATAGTGTATTAAAAAAAATGTATGTTTAGACGTGGGTAAAAAGTAATTAAATTTAAGCTCAGAGATAAATGAAAATAAAAAGGTGGTTTAAACTACAACTAACAAAAGGCTATTTAAATATATATTATATTTGATTTTGAGGGGGCGGATTCTTAGCCAAGTAAGAATAGGTCGAGGGTGAAATCCCAAAATCCCACGTAGAAATAATAAGATCGTTTGGGCTGGATTGATTGTTGGTTGAACTTTATTTGCCTTCATCGGCTGGTAAGAATTAGAACTAATTACATGTCACAAAAATATATGTTGGGAGAGCGGCTTGGAAAGCTCTTGCGGACTGGAAGTCAGGAGGAAGAGAGAGGGAGAGAGAGTGTGCAAGAGCGCTAGGCTCCGTAAAGCGGGACAATTCGAAGCCGCTAGCGCTTCACACTGGCTCTCGAAAATAAGCGCCCTTTTGGCGCGAACAATATTATAGATTCATAAATCTGTATTAGGTAAAAATATTTCTCCCAGTGGAGGTGTAGGTTTGCACATAAATATATATATATGGGTATATTTAGTAGTGAGGAATCTAGGTTCCGTAGAGCTTACCCTCTCTAAAGGTCCAACGACGAGAGATTTCCCGGTCGCATCCTGGGCTGTAGGATTTGGGTTAACATTTATTCATATTTAGGTGAATTGGTGAATGTGGGTTTTATATTGTAAAGTATTAAGCACAAGTAAAAACTTAGAGACAAATAAATATAAAAGCTAAGAAGCTCGGGGAGCAGGTGACCGCTTTGGTCATTCGACGATGGTGTCGTCTTCCTTTGTTTCACTTCCTGGTGGGTAGAGAGACGGGCGTACACTTGTATGCCCACTTGCTCTCATTTGTGGTTAGATGGAGTCAGTGTCTACTGCTCAAGTATGGATTGAAGCACGGGTTTCAGAAGGCAAGTGGACATAATCAGCAGTGTAAGTTTATTGGACTGGATTTTCCACTTCACGGAAACTATTGTTGTTTTGTTTGAGTTAGTTTTTGGCATTTATTTATTTAAATTTGTTTGTATATTTACTTATGGTTACTTATGGTGCTTAAGGACCAGTTGTTGGCGGGAAGCACTACTTTCTCCAGTCGTCGCCACGGGTCGCGTCCCTGGACCCCCTGACCTTCTTGTAGGTGCTAAGTCCTTTTAGCAACAGGGTAACAGTATCATTCCTGCGATGAACATATAAGTGCAAGTGAACCTACTTTGATTTCGTCCTTGTGGTCGACAACTTTGGAAGTCTTCGAGCCCATTGTTCTTGCAGTCACTAGTCTTCGGTGCTTGGTCGTTGATAGTAAGGTATTACTACTGCACCCCGGACTTGACGTTTTTCAGGACTGTTGGCGGTTTTCCGATGTAGAGACGTTTTAATAATCTCCACGAGGGCTTGCTGGTTTGACTTGCCCTGGTACTGGTAAACCGGGGTCTTTTATACCAAAGGCTGTGTCAACTTTCGCCTAGGAATCACCGGAATAGAACACAAAAGTGTTCACAGTAGGGTCATCAATTCCCCTCTTTTCACCTATTGGCTAGAGTTCGATTTGGGTCGTCTTTGTTCTAACGTTTGACAGTTTAGCAAAATCAGCGGAAATTCTTGCATTGGCTATTCTTGGTTTTCTTCCATGTTACCCGTATGAATCACGTCGCCCTAACCGGCGTACGTAACATCTTAAAACTATTTTTTACCTTCACAAAAGTATAAATTCTAGACAACCTGACTAGTGAATTTTTTTTCTAATAAATATTACTGGCTCATCACAATTTGCTTGAAACCTAATACAACACCTTAACAAACACACATAAAATCAAAAGTATATAAATTTAGATTTACATATTAAAGCCTTTAGTAATAGATTTAACTGATATTGAATGTAATAAAAATTGTAAGAATTAATGTTGTAAAGCGGTCCCAAGAATATAAAGACATTTACATGTGAGTTTTTGTAGAAACTGAATTTTTTCAGACGGTCTCCGGTCCCAGCTTAAGGTAGATAACATCAAATCTTATTCTAGATATACATTCTTGGAGTGCGATAGGGGTGAACACAGGATTCATGGATCCCGCAGCGATTCAAATTACATGTACACATTTTCAAGTGTTTGTGTTAGACCCGTTTGGTCGCTATATTTAAAAAGATATGCTGAGATCCACACCAGAGTATCGGTTTTACATATTTGTGTTACGCTCAACCTGCCGATATGTTTTAGAGTCATGCGCACATGCGCTAAGCAGCGTACAGCTGCATCGATTTGTTAAGATAAATATATATTTATATATATACGTGTTCATATTAGTGAACATTCTGCCAAAGGCCGGCAAGATTTAGGGTATATTTTACATTAGCATTCTTTTAACTCTTCTTTATTTCACCTTATTTGATGAAATAATTGGGTGTGCCTAAATGAGTATTTTACCTATAATTGACAAATCTTTTATTCTGAATACTGAGATATATATTTATTTTTCAGTGCTAATTTTTGACCTAAGCCCTTGTTTGCGTTAACTGACTTTCTCAATTTTGTTAATTCTCGTTTAATTTGATTAATGGAGTATTAACATATTAATATTTAGTCGACCAGATTGATGTCAATAGATAGGATTGTACTTTATCTCTGAATACCGCACTTGTTCATGCACACAATTACCACACTAGTCCTATTTATTTTCCTCATTCCCTCTAAGGAACAAGTTGAGCTGCCCTATCAGCATTGCTCTTGTGCCTTTTCAGTTACCAGACATATTTTTTATATTTTTTAATTGTTTGGCACCCATCAATATTTCTAGCTTTCTCATTTTCTTTTGGTTCTATAAGAGTTTCGACTCTAGTGTCAAGCTAACCGGTTGTGTTCATTTTAAAGCTCCCGAATTTCTTAAAATTTGTATATAAAATTTTTCTCCAAATTTTTCGGATATTTTGGATACAACTTTGTGTTGTGTTTTTGTCGGCCTTGCCCACGTTCTTGGCAGGCTGGCTGTTGCGCGTAACTTAATTTCTTTAATTTTTCTTAGTTCCGTGTACAATGGCGGATACTAATACCTTGCCGGGGAAGGATGTATACTACTTTCAAGGTACCTCTGAGACTGAGAGTCGTATGATTCAACCCAATGAACAACAAGTTCCGAAACTATCAGCTTCCGCTAAAAGCAGGATATCCCGACCTCCAGTTAAAACTGAAGATGTAATTAAAGAAGCTGTAGTTCAGGCTTCTAAGAATGGCAAGGCGACTGCTTTTGATGCCAATAGGTGCCTAAGTGATGATGATATGGATATGGAACCGGACTGCTCCGTAAATGCTAGCCCTAAGTGGATAAGCAAGAGTGCTGCTGACGAGGAGCGCTTTACTCAAGTAAGGAATCTCAGGAAAAGGCGAAATCTTGAAGAAATCGGCGATCATAAGTCATTGCAGCTGAAGAGTCTTCCAAACGGAGAAAAGAAATCTTATATTGGCAAGAATAATAGCTTCGCCATTCTGTCTGATGATGATGAGAATGACACAATCATTCCCGGTAATACTGGTGATACAATCTACTCGGCTGAAGCTTCGCAACCCAGAACCAACAAACGGGATCCCCGTCCCCACCCTTTCTTTTGAGGGTATTACGGATATCAAAGAACTGATTGCCCTACTATCTCGGGTGACGACTGGATTTCGTCTTAAAACGACTGGGCGATCCTCCTGCCGAATAACTGTGGATGATGGAAATGTATACAGAAAAGTTCAAAACTTTTAAGGATAAGGGATTCCCTTCAGTACCTATCAGTTTAAAATGAGCGAGCTTTTCGAATCGTTATCAAAGGTCTTAATGCATCAACCGAGACTAGTGAAATAGTTGCTAGACTCAAAGAACTGGGGCACAACCCCGAAATGTTTACAACCCCTATGGTGAGAATGGTAAGGGAAAGCGAGACATGTTCTTTGTAGAATTAGAACCTGCAAGGAACAACAAGGATGTATATGACATTCGAGTCATTGACTACCAGGTGGTGAAAGTAGAACCTCAACAACCCAGAAAGGGCCCTTAAGATGTTTTCAATGCCAATTATTTGGGCATTCGAAAACTTTGTTCATTTTCACCGAAGTGTGCCCGATGTGCTGGTGACCATAACACAAACGAGAAGGAAAAGTGCCCCGCTGTGCAAGAGGAACAGCTCAAATGTATAAACTGTGGCTCCAATCATAGTGCGTCCTCACGCAGTTGTCCCGCCTACCTGGAGCATTCCCAGAGGCGCAAGTCCATTGGCTCAACGAACCAACGAACTCAAAAGCGTCCAGATTTTCAACCTGCTCCGCCGCCGGCTCAGAATGCTTGGTTTACATCTAGTCTTCCAATTTCATCAAACCAACAATCAATGGCATCTAACTCCTGCCAAAATGTGCATTCAATAAGCCAGCCCCATATTGGAACTGACAGGAAGACTCCCTCAATTGAACAACCTGCTCAAGACAGACTACTGAAATTCATTAATGATTTACAGAAGCAGCAGGAAGCTGCTGCAATATCACAAGCGGCTGCGATCGACAAGCTTCTGCTGCGCTTCGATCAAATGATGTCGGTGATGACGGCGACAATACAAATGTTACAGAGCGTGATGTCTAAACACGCCAGTCCTTGGAGTCAACGCGTTGCGATGACTAATTACGGGATAAATATAGTTATGTGGAACGCCAACAACTTAGTTGGCAAATCCCTAGAGGTTGAGCTTCTCCTCCAGGAACGCAACATTGACATCCTGCTGATCTCTGAAACACATTTTACCAGCCGTTCTTTCTTCCGTGTTCATGGATATGCAGTACACTGTGCCAACCACCCCGATGATCGACATCGTGGAGGTGCTGCAATCATCATTAAATCCTCCTTGGACTATAACCTGAGTGCCTCAATATCGGAACCCCACCTGCAAGCAATTTCCATAAATTTGGTCACCACACTTGGAAGAATTTCGTTTGGTGCTGTTTACTGTCCTCCTGGTCACCGTCACTCTTGGTCAGCTGAGCAATATCTTCGCCTGTTTGGCTCTATGGGCAGTCTCTTTGTAAATTGGAGGGATTGGAATGCGCACCACAGCTTCTGGGGATGCAGACGCTCCTGCCCTCGGGGAAATACTCTGATGTCCGTTGTCTCTAGCTCAACCATGCAGATTCTGGCTACAGGGGGACCTACGCACTTTCCTTGGAATAATGATCATCTACCGACAGCCATTGACTTTGCAGTGTATAGAGGCATTCCGTGCAGCCACCTTGCCATTTCGGAGTGCTCGGGCCTTTCCTCTGACCACATTCCGCTCCTGATATATTTCTGCGTTGCTGCCTATCAGGTCGTTCCTAAAACCAGGCTTTTGCCTCGGGGATCAGACACAAGAAGTTTTAGTGCCAGACTTTCTGCACTGACTGAAAATAACCCATCACTTGTAACGGCGGATGACATTGATTCTTTTGCTCAGGACTTAGTAGACAAAATTCATCAAGCTGCCCCTCCTGCTAGATGTATATCTATTCCTCCGCCATCCTGGACATCATCAAAGCCAGAAATTGCAGCCTTGGCCAGGAAGGGTCATGCACTCCGTCGTACCTGGATGAGGACAAGGCATACTATCGATTTAGCTAGGTGGAAGGCATCTGTCTCAGAACTTAGGAAAGTTCTCCGCTTGGCTAAGTCGGAATTTTCGTAAATCATCTCAATGCCATCGATCCTAACCAGGATCATGGGTTTGCTATGGAAATGCACCCGAAACCTAAAAGGCAGCCACTTCCCAGGTTTTCTCTTAAACGAAGCGATGGTACTTGGGCTCACAGCGATTCCGCTATTGCTGAAGTATTTGCAGGCGATCTGGAGAGACGCTTTACTCCGTTTGATTTTGCAACAAGCCAGGAGACCCAAACAACAATCTCTAGGTTTGGGCTCTCCTTTGGTTCTCCTGTTGCTGTGCGGCCTGTGGATCAAGATGAGGTTCGTGATCATATTAAGCGACTGGTTCCCACTAAGGCTCCTGGCATGGATGCAATTGATGGTAGAGTAGCAAAGGCACTTCCTAGCTCTGTTATTGCACAGCTCTGCCTTCTCTTTAATGCTTCCCTTAACCTTGGCCATTTTCCATCCCCTGGAAACGTGCACTTGTCACAATGGTCCATAAGAAAGGGAAAGACCCGTGCACACCAGAATCTTACAGGCCGATAAGTCTCCTGTCCACTTTCTCCAAGATATTCGAGCGGATCGTGCTTGCTCGGTTGCTGAATATTGACGCCTTCATGGACGCTCTGCCGGGCCACCAATTTGGCTTCCGAAGTCGCCATAGCGCTATTGAGCAAGTTAACCACATTCTGAGTGCTTTAGAAGATCGCAAATACTGTTCAGCTGTATTTCTAGACGTACGGCAGGCCTTTGACAGGGTTTGGCATGAAGGTCTATTTTACAAATTAATGCCGCTTTTACCTGAGGGACTCTGGAAGCTTATTGTGTCATTTCTGGATAACAGGAAGTTTTCCGTTGAGATCCGTGGACATCGTTCGGAACTACGCCCAATTCATGCTGGTGTACCTCAGGGCAGTGTTCTTGGCCCGGTACTGTACACACTTTACATCGGATCTTCCAAGCCCCATTGCTCGTGGTACTCTTCTAGCAACCTACGCAGATGACACTGCTTTTCTAGCTGCTGGCAGCACCCCATATCGGCTTCCAATCGTGTCCAGACATTCTTGGACGAATTCGAATGTTGGGCATCTCGATGGAACATAGCGCTTAACATTGAAAGACACAGCACGCCACTTTCGCCCTTCGGCCTGGCCGCTCACGTGCCCTTTATATGGATGGGAAAAGACTAAAGCATGAGGATAAGGTTACGTACCTTGGCGTAACCCTAGACCGCCGACTTTGCTGGAAGGGGCAGATTGACCGAGTCTGCGGATCAGCAAGGACAAAGCTTGAAAAATGGATTGGCTCCTTCGTTCTGATAGCGGTCTATCACTCCATGCCAAGGTGCGATTATTTAAAGCCATTGTCCTTCCGACACTGAACTGGGGATTACATGCTGGGGCACCGCTTGTGACTCTTCACTTAAAAGGGTGCAAACATGCATAACGAAGGCTCTGAGAAGGATGCTGGGAGTTAAGTGGCACCACTACGTACACAATGACACGCTATTTCAAGACACAGGAATACCAACTGTAACAGAAACAATTTCATCATTTGCAAACCGATACAGAGACCGCCTGCTAGCGCATACCAACCGTTTGGCAAGACACCTTGCCACCCGTTAGGCCGAAGACGTCTGCGCAGAAGACACCCTGCGGACCTATGGATACTCGGCCGAGACAGACATGGACGATTACTTTAACACCATATAATCACACATAAAATGCCCCAAAGTGGCGCTCTTTCCCACCCGCAGTTTCCGGGATCTATAGTTACTATTAATCAAACACGAAAACAAGAGCTACTCTTGTGAAGCGTGATAATTAAACTTACAAAAAAAAAAAATGGTTCTATAATTTGATTTGACCTTTTGTTATATTTAAAAGTATTATCGCCTCTTGCTTTTCCTAAATAAGATTTAACGCCAGGTAAACACATACCTCCAAAGTGAGGTCCTGCCGGGGGAATTACCTGACGACCACTTTTATCCTTTTAATTTTTAGATTTAACCCTAGTTATTTTCTTTGAACCTTCTTTTTCTTGAATATTCATTTTGAATGGTTTTTATTTATGTTTATCCTTGTGAGCGATACCACGAAAATGTTGTTTGTTAATTGTGGATTGAGTCATCAAAATCGTACTTGTTACGGCTGATTTCCTTACTTTGAACTTTGAATATCCAGAAACAATCCACCCGAAATCCGTTTTTTGACCAAGAAGGCCGTTTATTTTAACAACTCCATCCTGAAGAATGTGAGTGTACAGATCTGATCCAATAATCAGATCAATAGGGCCTGGCATATTAAAGTCAGGATCCGCTAAATTATAACTCTTCCATTTGGCCTTGTCAACATCAATTTTGTTGACTGGAAGAGATTTCATTAATTTGGGAAGTACTATTTCTTCCACTTTTAAAACTTTTGGGGAACTTTTGCTTTTAATTAACAGAACTACTTTGTGCTTTGAGATGCACTTTCCTGTAGAAGATTCACTGGTCTCTGTTTGAGACCTAATTTTAGAATCTGCGCTGATTCTTCTGAAATAATTGTGCTTTGAGAACCACTATCATCCAAAGCTCTAAAATTTTCAAACTTACCTTCATAGGACTTTATTTGCACTTTAGCTTTAGCTAATAATGCCGACCTCAAACAAGTATTTATTTTTTAAATTTTTATATGTAGCATGCTATTGTGATTTCCCCTACAATGATCACATGAAATCTCGCTACTGCACCTTTGTGTATATGAGTGTGTCAAACATTTAAAACACAACCCTTCCCGTTTAGCTTTTCCATCCGTTCGTATGGACTTAAAGCTCTTAATACATTGTGTCCCAAACCTATACATATGCGACAACAGCTTTCTCAATATTCTTTATTCATTTCAATTTTTTTAATAGGATTTTCAACCTCAACTGAGCTTACCGAACTAAGTGGTTGCTCTAAAAATTCTAAAACGTCGGATAATAATTGGACCTCTTTGGTCATTTTAATATGGCTTTCATATAATTGAAGAGCCTCTTTATTAATTTTTCTCAAAATAATATATTATGGCTATCTCATCAGAAAGTTGTGCCTTTAATTTAATCATGTGAATTGACTCATTTATTGTGTCAATAAATACACTTAATTGCCTACTAGGTTAAGCAGGCGACTTAAATGTTCTGAAAATATTTTTTTTTTATTTTCATAACGCTTGGTTAATAATTCCCAAGCGGCCTCATAATTTTCCCCTGAGCCCAACACTAATTGAGAAACCACATTTCTGGCTTCCCCCTTAAGTGAGCTTTTCTAATAATTTAATTTTAAAGTCGGACTCAAATCCTCCCTTAAATGTATGAGTTCATTAAACAACTCATAAAACAGGTCCCAATCTTTGGAATCATCAAAAAATATGTAAGCCTGTATTTTTAGTACTTCTACCTTTGGCACTACTTTTTCTAATTTCGTTTTCATGTCGTTTGTGACAGTATTGATTTCGAATTCTAATTCATCAAAAATAGCATCATAATTCCTATTTGTGACATCAATCTGGTCGACTTTTTTCAACTTAATTAGTCTGTCCCAGTAGAATTTAACCATTTTCATTCTAATGACAAACGTTTCGTTCTTTTTCTCCTCAAATGCCTTAATTGTTTCCTTTAAATAATTTTGTATCTGCTCTATTGCTTTATCTAAGGCTTCTTGACTTACCTTCCTACTACTTCTGGCTACTACCTCTTTTGCTTCTGCTTTTTGCAGGATCTGCTCTATTTTAACTTGTATTCTTTTAAATGAAGACATAATTTCGTCAAAATGTTTCTTTTTGAAGTAGTCGTGATCGACTACTCCAATTTTTAACCTTTAATGTAGTGTCATAAGGCTACGCTGCCGCAATCCATCTGGTATCGCGAAAAGGGATTGTACTATTTTGACGACTGCAACCTAAGGTATCACCTTAAGAAATTAAAACTTTCAGAAATCGACACATGTAGATTCTGTGAGCTGGAGCCAGAAACATCAGAACATGTTCTATGTGAATGCCCCTCACTAATCAGACGTCGACTTCAACAACTAGGAGGTGAACTTATCCCCCTACAGGATTTGGGAAGAGATAGACCTCGCCAAAGTGCTCTCCTTTATCAGAAGCATAGGAATAGAGGCTCTACCTTAATCCTACAGGCCGGCACAAAAGACCTAACATCTGGTCGCGGTGCAATAAGGCCCTAGTAATAATAATAATAAATAATAATTTTGACGAAAAGTTTTTCTGAGCAATGAGAGAGAGCGAGGAGTCAACAGTCGAGAAACACTTTTCGGCAGCGCTGTTTTAAAGGCCGGTACGCTGAGGAATGAAAAAAAAAAGTCGAAGGGAGAGACTTTTGGTATTTCGAGAGCAAATAAAATATAAAAAATGTAATAAAACAGGTCGTTCTCCACTATTGGGCCCTCATTCTCTGTACCGTATCTAAACACATTAAAAAAAAAAAAATTGGATGTCTGTAAAGTCGGTTTACTGATGATAGTTGAACGTGACAACGTCTTAAGAAAATACTGATGGAATGGTAGCATTTCTTTTTCCATGGTGGGATTGTAAGCAGTTCTGTAAAATAATCGTCGTTTAATACAAAATAAAAATTTTCATAAAATTCTTCATTCAATTCTTCATTTTAAATTGAAAAAATAAAAAGTACAACAAAATACTTGAATATTAATTTAAGTTTTGATTTTACTATTTAATAATATAATTAAATTTTTCAATTAGTTATTTAATTATTTTGCAAATTTAATTGTAATTTGTAATAAAAATAATAATTTTAAATAATTCATTATAAGAATAAGAATGTCTGTCTGTCTGTCTGTCTGTCTGTCCGTCTGTCTGTCCGCCTGTCTGTCCGTCTGTCTGTCCGTCTGTCGGTTTCTACGCGAACTAGTCTCTCAGTTTTTGAGCTATCGGTCTGAAATTTTCAGCATAGTCTTATTTCTTTAGCACGCAGTATATATGTCGGAACGAAATAGGACAACTATATCCTACAGCTGCCATAGTTATAATGGCGTAATTAATGTAAAAAATTGCTCACTGCTTTTCAACGAATTTTTATAAATATCGAGATATAGCTGTATTTTATAGTTCTTAAATTACGGTTTCAATTTCATTAAGATCGGACAACTATATCATATAGTCGATTTATATGAAAATGTAAAGTTCTACATGTAAAATGTAATATTTACAAAATTGACAAAATTTGATATTTTTTTAACATTACCAAAATGGAACAATTTTCAATGATTCAATTTCAGGCTGCAAAAGTATATAAGCTTCGGCTTATCGAAGTTAGCTTGCTTTTTTTTTTTTTTGTACTTTAAAAATCCGATGGATGGTTGCTTTGTTGGTCGCATTTGAAATGTTGCATTGACGAGGTACTGGTAATACGACAGCAAGTTTAAACAACGTGCTCAAGGATGATTTTCTTTTTCTCCTTCCGACAACAGGTTTTAAATACAACAAGTATCCTTCCTGTTTGAGATCCACTACTGCTTGCGGCTTCTAGAGCAGGACCTTTCGTCCAATCTAGAAAAAAAATCCTCGAATCTATCATCCGGTCACTTTGATTTAAATAAAATCCAGATTACATTGGCATTCTTATTTCAAAATGTTTTTATTATTATTTTATTTTTCCCCTTCTTCTGTTTGCTGTTTTTCTTTTTATACCCGGTACCCATAGGGGTACAAAGGCACTAATGGGTATTTGACCGATTTTTGGAATAAATCTATTTTAAAAGTATGCCAATTTTCAATTTTATAATTTTTAATGTGTTAAGAATTGATCAAGCTGTTATGAAACAAACTGCAAATGTTAACTTAACAGTCTAGTATTTAAAAACCAACTGTTAAAGTCAGCTGTTGCAAACGCACATCGGTTGCTTACATTTTGCTTAAATTTGAAGGGCACATTCAAATTAATAACTCTGCAACAGTAGAACGTAAAACACTAAAATTTTAAATGAATATTATTTGTCAGGGTATGTATTTTGTGTAATTACTTATATGTTGCTTGATATTTGCGTCCACTTCTAACAATTTGTAAATGTAGCAGATGATGTTTTCGTTTGGGTTCTGGAAAGAAAGTTTAACTTTCAATAGAGTTTTAAAAAAATTTTCCACTTTGTTTAGTGAGTGTCTATATCCATGTTGTAGATTCACTAATTGCGAAATCATAACATATTGTCACGTGAACTTCGCGCGACTTTTCGTGTAATATTCTTTTTTGATCATTACCTTTTGTTTGGCAACGCTGTATTGCTTACCAGATGGGAAGCATTTTTTGGTTAGATTGTGTATGAAAATTATGTATGTGTAATTGTGTATGAAAATTATAGAAAATCGTGATCCGATCTCGACAAAATGTTTTCTGTTTTGTTAAAAGAGTATAAATTTGAAGTTTATCTATATCTTATCTTTTATCCGATCTCTTCTATGAAAGATATAGGATATAGTTGTCTGATCCGGGTTATTTTTATTCAGAATTTTTTTATATATATAAAATTACGATTGGTAAAGTTTCATGTTAATATCTAATAAACTAAGCGAGTCACTAAATTATTTCAAAAAGTTGGTCAAATTTCCCATAGTGCAAGGGAATTATAAGTGAGTGCCAACCGAGAATATATGTAACAGGCAGTAGGAGGCATCTCCGACCCCTTACAGTATATATATTTGTAAAGCGGTCCCAAAATATAAGACATTTACATGTGAGTTTTTGTAAGAAACTGAATTTTTCGGAGCGGTCTCCAGTCCTAGCTTAGGTAGATAACATAAAATCTTATGTTAGATAAACTTTCTTAAGTGCGATAGGGGTGAACACAGGACTCCCACGCAGCGATTTAAATTACATGTACACATTTTCAAGTGTTTTGTGTTAGACCCGTTTGGTCGCTATATTTAAAGATATGCTGAGATCCCACGCAGAGGATCGGTTTACATATTTGTGTTAAGCTCAACCTGCCGCTATGTTTTAGAGTCATGCGCACATGCGCTAAGCAGCGTACAGCTGCATTGATTTGTTAAAGATAAATATATATTTATATATAAACGTGTTCATGTGTGAACAAATGTAATTAATGTAATAAGATTTAATGTCAAAAGTGACTAGAGCAGTTAATAAAAAGCATTATACTTGTGATGCTAGGATATAGAAACAATAAACAAAACTAAAAAGTCTTGGTTTTAAATAGCTTGATCAATTCCTAATTGAAGGGTATCGAAAGATTTGCAACGAGTTTTCGAAAAACGAGCCTTTGTGCCGCGTCTAGAAAAGCTCCAGCCTCCAGCAGTGACGGTAGCAGCAGCTGCAGAGCCAGAGCCTCGTTCCCGTAGGTGGCATCGGGAGCTGGCCCTGCGACTATGGAAATTTTAATTCCAGTAAACAAATAAATCTATAATTTTGCAGGTATTTATGGCGTTTAATTTGAATTGTAAGCAAACAAACACCAACACATACTGACAGTATGGCCGTTTTCTTCGTAATTTTCTTTTGATTGGCGACTTAAACGTGGGACACTATGTGAAAAGCACAAGTGTGTCTCCATTCATTCTTGTAAAACTGTTGGACGTTGCTGCACTACGGTAAGTACACTCAAGTGGCCCTTCAGAACCAAGCACGTGCTTGTTAGGGTTAGGGTTAAAAGGCGCGAAAGAAAAGTATAGGTAAAAGAATGCGAGGAAATATAAACTACTATAAGGCAGCTCGATTGCTATCTTGCATGTGTACTAAGTGGGTTAAGATTAATGTTTTTAGTTTAAGAAGGCTATCTACAGATAAGTTAATTTTTAAAAATTAATATAATTTGCACATAATACTCTAAAGGGTTCAAGCATTTCATACGATGTTCTGCAGTGGTGCAAAACTAAAGGCAGGTAGGATCTTGTGGTTCTACATGGTACGTGGAAATTCAACTGACCCAATAGATCGCTGCTTTCCACGTCACCACGGATCAGATTATACATAAACACAATGCCTAACATCGTTCTACGGTTTGCTAAGGAAAGTAGGCTAATTAGGAGAAGTATACTAGAACCTTAGGCTTGCATCCCAGATTCAGCAACGAAGTGCTAAGTCACCACTGGGGACTCCAGACGCAAGATCCATATTCTAAAATAGGACGAACTAACGAAATGTATAAATTCTTCGTGACGTAGGGGTCATCGAATTCCTTCGACCACCATTTAATAAATCCAAGCACACCCCTGGCTTTATTTACAATGCACGAAATATGATCAATAAACTCCAGTTTAGGATCTAGGCGGATACCTAAATCGTCAACTAGCGTGATCCTTTCCAAGCAGCAGCAGTTCAGCGTATAAGTCGCAAGCATGGGAGAGACACGTGAGAATGTCATCAGCTTGCATTTGGAGCAGGGGTCGGCAGCGTCGTATGCACAGTGTATAGGAAAACTTGTCAGGCAGCGCTGTCGTCCCATGTATAGTATAAGCGCTTCGTGTTTGTTCGGGATTCATTAGGCTAACATAACAAAATTCAGACTATGTGAAAACAACTTCGTATATATATATGTTCAGGTGCCGCTTTCGACAGAGAAGCTACCGAGCAGCCTGTAAACAATTGCTCAGTTCTCATGGCAGCAGAAGCAAATCGTTAAGTTCTGTTAGTATCATTCGGGTCTCTGTTAGCTTTGCGCATACATTAGGCACTAAAAAACTGTGTGTGTATCGGTGCCGACCCTGATTTGGAACCATTTAGGGTTTAATAAGTTTGTGTTGCACCATTGTTTTAAAAGTTATTAAGATCTGTTTGTAAATCCGACTGGCAAGCGCGGTCCTTGTATTGCACACAAAAGCTTAACGTCGTCAGCGTTAGTCAAAGACTTTGGGCGGAGTCGTTAACTCCGTAAAAGTAAAAGAAGTAAAGGGACTAAGTGGCTCCTTGCAGGTTAGAGTCACCCAGAGAACATTCGACAAGTTGTTTTTAAATAGAACCTTTTGCGTCCTACACCGACAGATAACTTTGAGATCCACTAAGAAGATCGACAGGAAAACCCATTAAGTCGAGTTTCCTAACAAGAAGGGGAGTGATTAACGAGTCAAATGCTTTACTGAAATCGAGTATAGATCACATCTGTCTGCAAATTTTGTGGAAAGCCCCTTATAATGAAAGTGAGCTCCAGAAGATTAGTAGTCGTTGATCTTCGTTTAATAAATCCATGTTGGCATGGAGAAATTACTGATCTACACAGGTGCTGCAAATGGGGAGTAATTACGTTTTTCGAAAAGTTTTTGGGATGGCTGACAACTTAGAGATTCCTCTATAGTTGTTAGCATCCACTTGCTACCTTTCTTGTGGAGAGAATTCACGAATGATCCTTCTAAATAAGGGGGTGGGATGTTACTAAGGACAGGGTAAATATTTTTAGAAGGGACTGCACAATGACTCGGCACAATACTGCTTACCTGGCCTGGTATTCCGTCGGGACCTGGCAGAATAAACCAGCTTGACACGTTGAGGGCCAAAAAGAGAGCTTTCGTTTAAGCTAGGACTGAAGATTAGGTTTGATTTGGGCATGCTATAAGAATAGGTTTGGTTTTGAATCGGATGACGGAGAATAAGTAGTTTAGAAAAAAAGTAAGCAAAAAGATGGCGATTGCCTTATCACTGTTTGCTGTCGTATTTTAAAATGAAAGCGGGAAGGATGTGTAATAGGCTTACGTTTAGTGTTGACAAAATTATAAAAATGTTTTGGGTCCTGCGCAAACCGAACCAGCAACAGCTTGAGAACCGTTACATATAAATTTAGAATAGAGATTGGAATTGACATTTTTGAGGCGAGTCAAATCCTTTCTAAACCAGGGAGGCATATTTGAGATTGACGAATAGTATAATGGAACACATTCGTTAAAAAAGGAGTTCATGGCGTTGTAAAAAATATCCACGGCACTCACCATGTCAGTGCACATTAGAGGGCTGCATAACACCATTCTCTTTGTTTGCATTCAGAGTACTCATTCGTTTTAGTAAGTATTCCGAATACATGCCATTCAGTTGGTCGCGTTCTCTTTGCGTTCACTTCGTATGTGTTCGGATTTTTAGGCGCCCGATCGAAATGAACTGAACGAATTCGTTCAAAGCCTGAGTTCGGACAGCGCGGGGTAAGTCTTAGTTTTCTGTGTTTGTGTATTATTATGTGCGTGTTCGTCTTATTTAATAATATTGTAGCATTTGTCTAAAATGAATATATATGTATATATTGAAACTCACACACATACGCAGACAAGACATTCGAATCACCCATTCACTTTACTCGGACTTCCTTCATTTGTTTCAGAATGTGCCGTTTTGAATTGAATGCATTGAAGTCAGGCAACGAGCGCTTCCAAATGCACGATCATTTGCAAACGAACCGAATTCACTTCGTTCATTTCAACACGATTGTCTCATTTGCCGGTTTGAATGGTGTTATGCAGCCCTCTAGTGCACATGTACAGATCGGACCAATCAAATTCAGATTTAAAATTATTCCGCCGTCGAAAATCCGCCTTGCGAAAGCAGTGAACTTTCTTATCTGGCCGATCAGACTTATTCTTCAAAGCAGTCGCAATATCGATAGTCACATCGAAAGTATGATGGTATGGATCTTCGGGTAGCGTCGGGCGGGATCTAACCAAACTGACTCTTGCCGGATCAGAGACAAAGCAGAGGTCTAACAAGCGATCTAAAATTTCGTACATGGTTGACTTGAGACAACGAAATGTCAAACAAGCCATCAATAAATCGTGACGTGCAGTAGTTAAAAGTGTTAGAGAGATTCAGTTGTGGACCAAATAGCTCCAGGAATGTTAAAATCACCTAGAACATTAAATGGTCCCTATCCGAAAGTCTATTGGAGACCGACTGGATAGCGGAAGGTGGTTCCAATAAATAGGAAGTTCCGACAAGGGAGGAATGTAGGAACATGTAATAAAAGTAAAACTACCATTAGATGATAGCTTCACACAAAGGAATTCAAAATCGTTGCATTTCTCGAAAGCTAATAATTCAGACGTGAGGTTTGAGTCCAACCGCAACGAGGACCCCGCCCCCCTCGCCTGGAAGGCCGATCGAGCCTGTACGTTGTGTACACAGCTAGAGCTTCGGAGCTTAGGATCTCCGGCTTTAACCAGGTTTCTGTGAACACAATCACCTGGGATGCAAAGGAAACACTATCAGAATACAATTTAGGAAGCTTACCTTGCATTCTGATAGGTAAGAAATGAGAATTGGTTAGTTTTTGGAGCTGGCACAGTGGTTTTGTCCGGCCTGGGTAGACTTATTCCTACAGGCCGTCTTTTTCTTTTCTTGGCTTCGTCCTCCCAACAACATCACACTGCGGCCAGAAATCGGCAGAGCATATTGTGTAAATGAGTTCGTCAGAGACATTTATTTTGAAAGAAGAAATATCCCTAGCATAAGAAAATTAAAATTTTTCCACCTTAATTTTATCGGACTTGGTTCTATCTCGAATAAAGACAGTAAAATCTTCAGATGTTTGAGATGGGTGAAGCCGAGAGACAAATATCTGCCTATTTGGTGGTACTGCAATAAGGGCTTTGGCAACACAGACTGGTTGGCTGTATTACCAATTCGGCCGGTAATCCAGGCCTGTCACCCTGGGGAGCATTCGGGACTGGGATCTGAGGGGTCGTTAATTTTGATTTTGACCCGCCAGCGGACTCAACGGACAACACTGGAGCTGCGGTCCCTGTACCGCACATTCGGAGCCGAATCTTTCCTTGCACCCGACCTCAAATATCGCAGGTTAGATATATTGGGGTCGGGCGCGCGAGTCAGCTGTTGAGAACCTGCATCGAGTTGCAGGGCAGCGGCAAATGCGGTGTGCAAACCGTGGTTTTCTTGGGGGACTCGTTTAATATCTTAAGGCCATTAAACTTGGAGTCCAGCGCCATGAGCACCTCATTAGTTTTACGAAAACTAACACGTAGCTCCTTGAAACCATTTTTGATTTGCCGCATGAATGCCATAATTTCCCTTTTAACATTGCGATAAGCCTCACAGCAGTAGCGCAATCCAATGTTTTTAGTAATAATATCAGCCATCCGGCCTGTGCAATCAATGCACTTGGCGTGCACGACATTGTCACACAGCCAGCAGCCAATACTAGGGTCCTCTGCAGAAATTGCTTTCTTGCAGGTTTTAATTACACAGACAACACTAGAAGACAATATAGTGACTTACCACTGTACCAGTCAGAAGTTAAGAGAAAATAAGGGTAGTTACGTGCACTAAGAGAGATCAAGAGAGCGAGAGTTAGGGAGCTTAAGCCGTCAAGCTGTAATTTCGGCATAAAGCCTAGCACTAAGATGAACGAAAAAAATCCATAAACGGAATCTTTCATTTAAAAAAAAAAGAACGAAAAGAGCAAAAAGAAGAATTTTGTGGTATTTCGTTTGGTCGGGTACTAAAGCCTAGTACTAAGATGAACGAAAAAAATCCATAAACGGAAAACTTCATATAAAAAAGAACGAAAAGAGCAAGAAGAAGAATTTTGTGGTATTTCGTTTGGTCGGTACTAAGATGAACGGAATTCCGTGAGCGAACCGGGTAAAACGGTTGGCAAAATACACTAATAAACAGCTGTGATTCCGTAAGCGAATTATATCAATTGCATATATTTCGTAAGCAGCATGCAGGGGGGAGGGGAGGAGGCAATCGCTGCTCGGTTGTAGCGCTTCGACAGCCGTGAGAATAATGTGGAATTGATAAAGTCGTAAAGGCAAGCCATATTATATGCAATTTAGTAAATGAATTAACTTTTTCTGTGTTTTATTGACAATTTTATTGCATTTTTATTGGCGGCGATGGCGGTAGCGCCACTATTATTTGCCTTCAACTCCATTACGGAACATTACAATAATAATACGCCTAATCAAGTTCGTTAAATAAATTTCTCTTTTTAAAGTTTATTTATAAAGTTTGTTTACAAAACACAGCTGGAAATACAAGTCAGTGTGACCGATCTTGACCGATTCTGACCATTTTCTTTGTTTTCTTCCGTCACACTGGTTTCCGAACGAAATATATCGCAATTTCGCTCACGAAATTCCGTAAGCGGTTTTCGTTGATCTTAGTACTAGGCTTAAGATGAACGGAATTCCATGAGCGAACCGGGTAAAACGGTTGGCAAAAGACACTAATAAACAGCTGTGATTCCGTAAGCGAATTATATCAATTGCATATATTTCGTAAGCAGCATGCAGGGGAAGGGGGAGGAGGTAATCGCTGCTCGGTTGTAGCGATTTGACAGCCGTGAGAATAATGTGGAATTGATAAAAGTCGTAAAGGCAAGCTATATTATATGCAATCTAGTACATAAATTAACTTTTTTTTGTGTTTTTATTAACAATATTGCATATTTTTTATTGGCGGCGATGGCGTTGGCGCCACTATTATTTGCCTTTAACTTCATTACGGAACATTACATTAATAATACGCCCAATCAAATGCGTTAAAATAATTTCTCTTTTTAAAGTATATTTATAAAGTTTGTTTACAAAACACAGCTGGAAATACAAGTCAGTGTGACCGATCTTGACCGACTCTGACAATTTTCTTTGTTTTCTTTGGTCACACTGGTTCCCGAAAGAAATATATCGCAAGTTCGCTCACGGAATTCCGTAAGCGGTTTTCGTTGATCTTAGTACTAGGCTTAACGGATAAAGCACAAAGAGGAATGCAAAAATGCAGATAAGCGAATCGCTGCACAAAACTAATTTGCAATGAATATAGTTATTAAAACACAAAAACAGCTTCATGCACACGCGAAGTGAGACGGTGAATTTGTAGTGGCGACTGAAGAGCCGCGAGATACATTTTTTTACCTAGAAGTAGGCTACAGATCATAAAAGCTTTAGGCCAAGTTTTATTTCAGCTCAAAAGCAGACAACATTTTTTTGCAACTTTTAAGCCGAGCTTTTAGTGCATGTGCATAAAATTCGTGAGCTGCATTTTTTTTTGTGGTATTTGCCTGAACCGATTTTAGGGAAAATTTAACAGATAGCTCATAGCGGCGCCAGGGAAGATCTGGAAAGCTCTTGTTCCAATTAGGAAATTTTTCGCTGCTGCTAAGACTGCACCTAGGTCGCTCCACCTATTTCCGTGCTAAACTCTTTTCAAATCGAGATCCGGTGGAGTGCACAAGTATTGGAGTTGCTTCCCGCAGACCAAATCTTAAAGAAGAGTTAAGTCCAAGCGGATAGCATACAAATTTGAGTGCGAAGAAATTTAACTTGCCGGAGCTTAAGCAAACTCAAGTGAGTAGGAAAGCTGGCAGTGTCTGTGTGAAGTGCGTAACCCTTTTTGTTGCACAGGTCACAGGAAAGTGTCTACGAAGGTTGCAAGGCGACCATCTGGCGTCGACCAGTACCCAAGTGAAAGAGGTTATACTTGGGAGACCCCTAAATTTTTCACCGGGGACAATCATCCAGCGGGTAAATATTTCGAAAAGAGTGTTTCGGTTATTGGTTGCTTACTGTGGTGAATTTAAAATCAACAGATTGACCCCAGCAAGCAGTTTTTGAGTTTCGGTCCCGAGGAGCACCCCCTAAACGGGGCATGACGGGCTAGGAAGCCGAAGGAGGGATGAATACCTAACTCTAGTGCAGTTAAATCGGCCACCAGTACGCCTGCGCGACATTCTTAAGTGGCCGGCTATGCAGTTGCGGAAAATTTTGTTGGTTTTGTTTGGCAGTGATCGGCGGTTTAAATTGTATGACCCTGACATGACCTCTGTGCCCTTGCTGCTTTAACCTATATTCGGTGAAGTGAACATAATTAATGGATCAGTGGCCTTAGGCAACGTCCGTCGTCTGACAGCTGTGTATGCGCGAATTAAATGCGAATGAACTGCGCGAATTAAATGTGCAATCTCAAAAAATTTTTACCTTTGAAAACGATGTGCCCCAGTTTTGTTTTATCCAAACGGTCTTAACCTACGTGGCATGACGTAACGCTTACGTAAGCCTTCTCTGATTTTTTTATGCAAACTTTTGCTGAAACTAGAAGCCTAAATAATGAGAGGAACTATCTTTGAAAAATTATGAAGGAAAATTTATTGGAAAAAATATTTAAGTAATTTTAAAATTTAGATTTAAGCAAAATTGATTAGTTTTCTTGCTCAAAGCGAAGGATAGGGTAGAAAGATATCTCTTTATTGCTTTTGTTTCTACTAACACCATGAAAGCCAGCCTACTGCTTACACTTGGCCAGGCCAAACAACCATTAATTTCCAGCACACCTTCGAGGGAGATCGATCTTTCGCCGATGGATGAGATGCGTGAGTGTTAATAAAAGAACATTATTTTTTTTGAAGTTTAAACAAAAGCCTAATAATAAAGCATAAAAATTCTACACTATGTTAAAAGTTATCCTTGAATTAAATATCGCTACAAATTGAATTAATGAATCACTCTCTAATTCTCTGTCTGCCTCTAAAATGAATTTAAACGTAATGTTAGCCTTAATCAGTACATTTATATTAAATCTTAATGTCTAATGAAATCATGAATTCTTAAATCTCTGTGTTTTTACCGACTCGAATGATGACTCCACGGTCGTAAGAATCAAAAGGGATCACCAGAGCCATGCTCTTGCGGCAGGTGATCGTAGGTAGGGTGGGCAATATGCGAGCGCAACAACATCTGTGTCTCCGCAAAAAAATTTTGTTTTCTCTCTGTTCTTCTGTCTTTTCTCTAAACTTCCGCTTTTCTTCATATCATATCTTCCGGTTTAGCCTAGCTTTTATTTTTGTCGCATCACGCTCAATTCTTGTCTTGTTAGTAATGATGTGTAGTCCGTGCAAGACCACCACCCCCAAAGCCGACGAGCTAGAGCCGGAAACCTACAGCGTGCCCCAGCAGCTCAGATCCTCCCAAAGCAGCCGAACTTGAACGTTACACACTACAGTTATAATTCATTATTATTAATAAGAAAAGTGGCGCTCAACGTGTGGAGCCTTAGTAAAAGAATATTTTTATTAAGACTCGCGGATAAACAAATTCATTCCTGATTATTTAACTCCCCCGTGTCTAAACAATTCTTGAATAACAGTTTTGCATGTATTGGTATTCCTAACTGGCCAGAGTTTTAGTGTGTGTGGATTTATTAAAGATTCTTTTAATAAAACTCGAGGGTAAATAAATTCTTTCTATTTCTACAATTCTATCTTTCTTTCAATTTCTTTCAAGCTTCTATCAAAAATTTTTTGTTTTTCTGATAAGTCTTGGAAAACAGTTGAGGTTAATATCTGTATTCCCAACTGGCCAGATTTACAAGGAAGCAAAGATTTTTCCTTAACTTAGAAGAGATGACAAGGTGGCTAGTAAAGATGAGGAAAACAGAGGAAGCAATACAGAGCGCTCATCCTCTGTCCCAGTTTATAACACTAAGTCACTGAACTACTCTTAACTCTAAACTCAACTACACGGAAAATATAGGCATTTCTTCGGAGTCGTGCCATATCCAGAAAGAGTATATAAAAACTTCTTTTATTCTTTTACTTTTCCTTGAAGTTTTAGTTTCTTTCGATCATATTCTGGAATACATGCGTATCTGTCTCTGAACTAATCGCTGTCCGAATTCGAAATAAAGAAATAGAGCTTCCCTCTTTTGAATAGGGCTTAAATCTAATCAAAAGTTTTCACTTTCAATCTTTAAATTTCCGAGAAAATTGATTTTTTAATTATGATTCTTCGAGACGTGTGACATCTAATCAAGAGTTCGGTAAACACATTTTTGTATATATATATTATATCTTTACTTCTCTATATTTGGCTTTACTTATCGAAAAACAAAACAAAGCAACATTTTCAAAGAAATTTCGATTGCAGTTGATTGGTTAACTGTTGTCGGAACGTCAATAATTTTATTTTTTTGCATTCAAACCAAATGTTCGTATCTTGTGGGAATGATGGGGTTAGACCGATCTCCTGAAAGAGGAGCTGAATCAAGCCCAAAGGTCGTTTGTCCGTTATGTACAGCAGATATAAATCCTGCTGAGCTTTTATAACCAGTTGTCAACACGAGTTTCATAAGCGATGTATAGAAGCTCATTGGAAGGATAGCGCACAATGTCCGGTGGGTAAAGTATCTAGTAGACCGGCAATTTCGAAGCCTATAGAGGTATCTGAGAGACAAACCCGAAGTGGGTCGAAAAAACGACAGCCTTTAGATGCAGTTGCTCAGCAAGCATTAGATAATACAGCTTCGACCTCAGGACAAAGTGCACAAGTTAATAACAGTGGAGTTAGCAATTCAAGTGTTCTAACAGCTAATGCTATAACGTTACTGGCTATGGAGCGAAGATTACTCGCTACGCTTTCGGAAAGGATGACCGATTTGATTCAAAATTCAGTAACTGACAGCATAACCAGGGCGTTAGCAAGCACCAGTCGTGGAAGTGACAATTATGAGAGTGAACATTCGTCGCGTCGATCGCTGGGTAATGATGATGATAGGGTCGAAACTAGGAATGGAACCGGAAGCAGTTCAAGACAAGTCCCCTTGGCACCGGGCTCTCCCGCATCCCAAAGAAGCACTACGTCCGAGTTGGTGAACCGACCAGATAAGGTCGTGCATATCCTTAATGGATGGAAGATAAAATATTCAGGAATAGGAGTATCAGTAGATAATTTTATTTATAGAGTAGATACACTAACCCGAGAGACGTTAGGTAGTAATTTCAATCTACTTTGTAAACACGCAAGCGTCCTTTTTGAAGGGAAGGCCAATGAATTTTATTGGCGTTATCATAAAGCGCACGGCGAGATTCTTTGGGACACTTTCTGTTCAGCTTTGCGTCTTCAGTTTGGCCAGAGCAGAGACGATGGCGATATCGAAGAATTAATTAGGAACACTAAACAAAAGCCAAATGAATCTTTTGATTGTGTTTATGATACAATATCTGGCCTAGTCGATCAGCTGGAGCATCCATGGACGTCAAGTAAATTAATTCGAGTTCTTAGAAACAATTTGCGTCCAGAAATTAGACATGAGATCTTGAACATTGATGTTAATACTGTTTCAGATCTAAGACAGATTTGTCGCAGGCGCGAAGCCTTCTTAGCCCATGTTAAGCGGTGCAGTGGCTACGTCCGGAGCACTCCGTTCAGACGAGAAGTGTCTGAATTTAGTCAGGAATGTGAAACTCAGGTAGAATCAGAATCTGAAAGTGAGGCTGATGTCGAAGCGTTTTCCTTATTATGTTGGAATTGTCGAAAGGAAGAGCATAGATATCAGGATTGTGTATCTGAAAGAAGAGTTTTTGTTAAGGTTGTGGAGCTGCAAATACTTACAAACCAAGCTGTAGTAAGTGTTCAAAAACTCCAAAACCGGCATGTCGAAGTCGCAATTCAGACAGAAGACTTCGAGTGCCTTCCGGAGCCAAGCCACGATGACCGAAGAGTAGTAGATGCAGCAAATAAATATTACTCAACTTCCATACCCTGACGAACAACAAAGACCTGCTAGTCCTTTGCTACATAGCAAAATCCCAATATTAAAGGGAATAACTATACCAGTAGATTACTATCTACATGATTTGCAAAAACATAAGTCTCGCAATTCTACTTGAATAAAATCATTCTGGCAAAATGTCAAGCAATGTAGAATTGGCATCGAGTATATAAATTCACTACCGACAGGACCAAAAGATCCTCGACCCTTTTGCCAATTCGTGTGCTAGATCGAATAGTTTACGGCCTTTTAGACTCCGGAGCGTCAATTAGTTGTGGGAGGTAACTTAGCTCGTGAGGTAATGACCAAAGGAGATTTCAAAGTCATCAAGAGTAGTGCTACAACAGCCGATGGTCGGTCACAGCAGATAACAGGCTTTTTCCAAGCTGAGGTGGAATACGCCGACGTAAAGAATCGGTTAAAATTTACATAGTGCCCTCACTGAAACAGGATTTATATCTAGGGATAGATTTTTGGAGGCTGTACGATCTTCTTCCCAGAAATTTGAATATAGCTGAAGTAGACTCATCGGAGACTGACTGCAAAGTCAAAGTAGATCAGCACAGATTGTCCGAGATGGATAAAGCTAAACTATCGAATGTGATTAATTGTTTTCCGTCGTTTAGCCAAGAAGGTCTTGGTAAGACCAACCTTATATCACATTCTATTGATGTACGTATGGCTAAACCAATAAAACAACGCCATTTCCCTGTCTCACCGGCCGTTGAAAAGGCGATGTATGCCGAGATTGACAGGATGATACAACTAGTAGTAATAGAAGAGTCCGACAGCTCATGGTCATCTCCAATCGTTATGGTAACGAAACCTGGAAAGGTCAGAATTTGTTTGGATTGTCGCAAGGTGAACATTTTCACCGAAAAGAATGCATATCCTCTTCCACAAATTAGTGGCATATTGAGTCGCTTGCCGAAGGCCGAATATATAACAAGCCTTGACCTAAAAGACGCGTACTGGCAAGTACCTTTAGAAATTTCTTCTCGCGACAAGACGGCGTTCACTGTTCCTGGTAGACCCCTCTATCAGTTTAAAGTTATGCCGTTCGGGCTTTGCAATGCCACAAGTACAATGTCTCGATTGATGGACAAAGTGGTGCCAGCTCATCTGAGGAACGAGGTTTCCATTTACCTAGATGATCTGCTGATATTGTCTTCAAGTTTTGAGAGGCATTTAGAAGTGCTAAGAGAGGTTGCGCTACACATAAGGCGTGCAGGCTTGACGATCAATATTGGCAAAAGTCATTTCTGCATGCTGAGGGTGCGATATTTGGGCCACATAATCGGCGATGGAGGAATCCGAACCGATCCCGAAAAGGTTGCCGCAATTAGGGATTTTCCTTTGCCAAAACTTTGCGTAATTTGCGAAGTTTTATGGGTCTGTGCGGATGGTACCGCAAGTTTGTTCCCAATTTTGCGTCTCTTGCTGCCCCTTAACAGATCTGATGACCACGAAAAGAAGATTCAGTTTGACAAAGGCAGCTGTAGAATCTTTGAGAAGCTAAAGCAATGTCTTAGCGAGGCTCCTGTTTTATGCAGTCCTGATTTTTCGAAGCCGTTCGCAATACATTGCGACGCGAGTAAGACCGGAGTTGGAGCTGTATTAGTCCAAGTTTCGGGAGAAGAAGATGAGCGTCCTATTGCCTTCATTTCGAAGAAATTAAATAAGGCGCAAAGAAATTATACCGTCACTAAGCAAGAATGTCTCGCTGCGATCGTGGCTCTTAAAAATTTTAGGGCGTATGTGTAGCATATAACGTATCCAAAAGGATATTGGTTGAAACGAACGGATAGTCGGGAGTCCTATTTCGCAGAGCACGTGCTTGTTCCCGGCTCAAGTGAGTCGGCCGTTGGGGGTTCCTGTATAAAAGACTGCTAGGCTCATTGCTTGCTGTTATTTACAATAATAAAATATCACGTGCTGTTATATGGTTAGTCATTGATCCTGAAAATTAATCTATAAAAAGAAAAGGGCAGAAACGGGAGAGAAAAGGAGTCTGAGAGAGAAGATTGTAGCGTCCTGCGCAACCGTATGAGCCAACTCAGGTGGTGTAGAGCGGCCATATCCCCACCCTACCAATGATCGCCAGTGCCAGATACATTTAAAGGATAATAGGCGATCCCTTGTTGGTTGCCGAACAACTACGTCATTGCCTCACTTCGGATTGCCATGATTCCTGATTTAAAACGCGTCTATTCGCTCTTCATTATAACTTTTATTTAAGGGCTAATTAAAGATAGGTTTAAAGTAACTAATTAATTTCGCCATTAGGGCTTCTTGGCACTTATTTAATATTTCTAATAATGATTTTATTTTAACCTTATATTTTTTACTATTGGCAAAGTGTTTCATTTACTTAAACTTTATCAAAATGAGCAGGCTGTGGCTGGAAAAGAACATGCTGTTTGCATGGATAGCAGATAGATAAATATTTATAATAATAATAGTTAGCTTTGTTTTCTTTTAGGTAGCATAACTTAAAATGTTTGTTCTCAGTGTATATAGTTTTAGGTGATTTTAATTATTTATTATATTTACTGCTAGTCATTTCTGTAGAATTCCCTAATTGTTAAATTTTAATTTGTTACGAGTCTAATAGTTTTAATTACCAGTAAATATAAATACCAAAGTGATTGCATTTAATTTGACTTATCCATAGTTTATTCAGATTTTAAGTATCCATATTTAATTCAAATTTTTCGAGGTCTTAATTAAGTTAATGAAAATTATTTAATATTGGAATTCATTCATATCCGAGAAAAAGCAAAACCAAAGCACAATAACAGAGGTAAAGTAAGAAAGGGTATATATTGACTTACAGTTGTCCATGATTCCTTCGGCGAAAGATCTTTCTCCAAGTGCTACATGGTGTCTGGTATAATATTGGGGGGTATATATAAAATTATTATTGATATTTTTTATTCGCTCTTCTTCTTTGATTATTTCATTATTCGCTTCTTTTTCTTTCTTTTTCAATCACATTAAATTATTTAAGAATATTACGCCAACAGCTCTCACTTCTCTTCGCACTTGCCATTTCTATTTGTTATAATAATATATGCAAAGATAACAGTAGAATGCCGGTTGGCAAAAGTATATAAAAATAAAAAAATAAAGCTAAGAAATCTAAGAACTACATATTTAATGCTCAAAAACGTTTATAAGGTTATGTTATTCTTCACTTGTTGTTGTCGATCACATTGTTGGGGTTATGCTTAGATTTTCACATGTTGTTGTTGTTGTCCAGATTTTAGGGTCTCAATTAAGTTTTAATTGTTGTTGTTGTTTACATATGGAAGTTCACGATTATGTTTTACTTGTTTTGTATTCAGATTTTAAGTTTCACTAGGTTTCACTTGTAAGTTTTTAGATTAAGTTTGTTTTTAACTTGTTGTTGTTGTACCTAGTTTAAAATATTTCTATTAAGATTTTCACTTGTTGTTTTAGATTTTAAATTGTCCTATTAGGTATTTGACTGGTTGTTGTTCCTAGGGCAGATAGAGCTCCGCTGGCCACAGTAGAAAATATGTGGGTGCTCCGCTGGACACGGTAGAACGGCGGGTGCTCCGCTGGCCAATTTTCACAGCTCTGGCTTGGGCTTCGTTAAACGAAGAAGAAATGCAGATGCCGGAACTTCGCTGGCCACAATGGATGCTGCTGGCCACAATGGCTGATGCCACTCGAAGTTGGCCGTAGCACGCGGGGTGCTCCGCTGGACAAGGCGATCCGTAATTAAGCACAACGTGCCAGAAGCTAATAATTTATGATTCATTAGTTTCTTCATGGAAATATTGGCGTAGCCATTACATACCTTGAGTCTGGCACACAAAAACACTTAAAAGTGGTGGATAGATTGCGGATGGGCTTTTTCTTGGTAGCCAAGAAAGAAAAGCGTCTGTCCGACTTAAGATCGGGGCGGAAAAGAATTCTGGCAGCGAGAAGTTAGCTGCACTTGGCTTAGCCCAGACTTGCATTTTACTCGCTGTGCGATAGAGTGTTGGAGGGTTATCCGATACTCCGCCCATAGATGGCGATTTTGATCATTAAGGGCCTAATAGGGCGCCTAGTTCAAATTTGGCCGCTAGGTGGATTTTTCATAGTGACAAGCGCTACTACAATTCCCCGCTAAAATCACACTTGTTGGGTCAACAAGAGGGATACACGCTTGGAACTGACACTATTGCTTAAGATCCTTAGCATGGTATTTTCCAACTAATTTCCCTTGCATATCCTCAATTTCGTAATACGCTGATCCTAGCTTTCGTTTTATTCTTCCTTTAACAAAAGTTGGGGCTAATTTTGCGTTAAAGCCCTTGGCAAAGCAACTTTGTTGAAAATTCCTACGAAAAATTTCCTGGCCTACCACGAATGAGACTTCCCGACTTCGAAGATTATATGCTTTTTCATTGCGGGCAAGTTGTTTTTGCATGTGGTGGTTGGCTTGATTCCTCATAAGGTCCAAGGAGTCATCCTTGTTAAACGCAATGGATCGATCCTCTAACAACTGTAATCGCCGCAAGAGATCATACGTACTTGCATGGGTGATCATATGTTGACCAAAAACAAGTCGATAAGGGGTATTATTCGTTGCAGTGTGTACACTTGAACGCAAAGAACAACAGATTCTACTTAAATTCTCATCCCAATTTGATTGGTCAGGACGTACATAAGCTTTTATGGCCGATAGTACTGATCGATTCACGCGTTCCGACGCATTTCCTTGAGGGGCATACGCTGCAGTATACGCGTGGTTTATTCCATATCTATCCAGCAAATTGTTAAACGCATTCGACTTAAATTGGACTCCATTATCGGATACTATAGTCTCCGGAACTCCATAACATAAAAGAGGTTCTCTTCCATGAAGGGCAGAATAGCATCGACGGAAAACTTTTCACCGCTTTCAAGAACGGGAATTTCGTGAAATGATCGACTACGATAAAATGCCAATGTGGCCTGCCTTAGTACGTGGATATGGTCCTAAATAATCTATATAGAGCTTCTGAAAGAACCGATGACTCTCTGTAGACTTCGCCAATGGCGGTCTTAGTGTTCGGTTTGATGGCTTCGTAACTTTGCAGATTTCACACTGGTTAACATAATTTCGCACATCGGTTACTAAGTTCGGCCAAAATAGTGACGACGTATTCTCTCGAGTGTTTTGTTTATTCCACCATGAGAGGATAGTGGGTCATCGTGGGCTAGTTTTAGTGCCTCTGGTACTAGTTCTGAGGGTAACCAGAGCTTCCACGCTTGATCATCTGAAATTTTGCTATCGTCTAAATGTTCCGTTCGACGAAAAATAAATCCGTCCACAACTTTCATGTCAGCAACTTGTCCTTTTCAAGTTTCTCTCGTAACTCCTGATAGGAGGGCGAGTTAAAGTGTGGGGACTTTAGGTCAACAAACTGGTTTAACTCAAAGGCGGATAAATCTTCAGTATGGGTTCTAGAAAGCGCATCGGGAACAACATTTTGGCTTCCTTTTCGATGATGTATGGTAAACTCGTATCCTTGTAACTTTAATGCCCATCGAGCTAATCGGCTACTAAGATCGGATTGAGCCATCAACCACTTTAAGGATGCATGGTCGGTTATTACCGTAAATGGATGTCCCTCGATATAGGCTCTAAATTTCTTAATGCTTAACAACGCCGCCAAACATTCTTGTTCAGTAACCGAGTAGTTACGCTAGCATTTATTAAGCTTTTGGACATGAACGAAATGGGCACTTCATCGCCTTCCTCATTTATTTGCATTAGTACTCCTCCTATGCCAGTGCGGCTTGCATCACAGTGTATATAGAACGGTCTGTCAAAGTTCGGGGTATGCAACACTGGCGCTTTGCAAAGCTCTCTTTTAAGAGATTTGAAGGCTTCTTCTGCAGCTTCGGACCACTCAAACCGTTTCGAATGTTTTAACGCATCGGTTAATGGTGCTGCGATAGAAGCAAAGTTACCAATAAACTTTTGGTACCATCCAATCATCCCTAAAAGCGTCGTAGCTGCTTGACTGATCGAGGGGCTGGATATTCAGAAATTGCTTCGATTTTGTCTGCATCCATGGAGATAGTACCATTACCGACTATATGGCCTAAATAACGCACCTCCTTCATGCAAAACTTGCTCTTCTGAACGTTAATCGTCAACCCAGCTTTTGCCAAACAAGCTGCGATTTCGTTTAGTACTGACAAATGTCGAGTAAATGTATCCGACACAATCAAAAGGTCATCTAAGTAAATAAATACCTCGTTCTTCAACGTAACGGGTATAACGCGATCCATCAACTTCGACATAGTAGACGGGGCATTGGTTAACCCAAACGGCATTACCGTGAACTGGTATAATGCTCTGCCCGGAATTGTAAAAGCGGTTTTATCGTGAGCCTGGCTCGAGTGGGATTTGCCAATAGGCATCCTTTAAATCGAGGCTTGTTATAAATTCGGCTTTTGGAAGTCTACTTAAAATACCGTCGATTAGGGGCATTGGGTATGCGTCCTTGCGAGTGACTGCATTGACTTTACGACTGTCAACGCACAAGCGGACTTTGCCTATCTTGCGAACTAGTACAACTGGTGATGACCAAGCACTTTCGGACTCTTCTATGACACCCAGTGCTAACATACGATCTAGCTCTTCAAACAAAAGCTTCTCAATCGCTGGTGACACTGGATAATGCCGCTGTTTTATCGGCTTTGCGTCGCCTACGTCAATAGCATGAGCGATTAAATTAGTTCTCCTAAACCTTTATCCATATAGGATGGGAAATTTTGGATAGTCTTATCTAATTCTACTCGTTGCTCTCTTGAGATTGGTATGAAAGAATCAGTATCTATAGTTGCTAGACTCTTCTCAGCAGTGTTGTGAAGAATATCTAACGGAAGTAAATGGAACTCGGTCCAAAATCGATACCTAAATACAGAGACTGTATTAATAAAGGGACGATGTATAATGTTAAAAGTTTCTTATCGCCTTTGTATTCTACTTCTGTACGTATCTTGCCGATTATATTTTGAGTTTGCCCATCAGCAGTTCGTACAGACGTAGTCATGGGTTTTAGTATTACCTGTTCTTGCAATAAATCTGCAGCCAAATCTCCACCTATACAACTGATAGAAGCTCCAGTGTCCATTAAGCCTAACACTGAGCGGCCTAGGACCTCTACGTTTGCATATGGACGACTATCAGCGGAAATAATGGCAGACAGTAAACACTTTTGTTCCTTTCGCAGGTTCCGGTAATAGGATTTTATGCGTCTAATAGAACGTCTTTTCTTTTAGAATATTTCTCAGATAACTCAGAATAGGTAATCGGTGTAAAATGTCAAATTCAGTATCGGTGGTCAAATCTGGTGGGGTTTGGTTAGAAGAGTTGAAATCTTCTATTCCGTGTTGGTCGCCTTGGAAACTGTCGGTTTGCGTGCACTTTTCGCTAGTGCACGAGATTGATAGTTTTTGTACCTGTACACTTAGGACAAGAGGGTCGATAGGTATCAGGTTTTCCACAACCATAGCAAAAAATTTTCCGCTCAGCGTGACAATCATGGTATAAGTGACCTGTTTTGCCACAATTCCAACAAGGACAGGTTATGGCGGACAGCTCGGCGTCTTCTATCTCGCTTTCTTCTGATTCGTCTTTGATCTCGTGAACCATACGACGAGGTGCTGGCAGAGGTTTTCGCACTGCCGGATTGACTGAGATCAAAAAGGCTTCTCTCATGCGTACTATGCGTCTTAACTGTGCCACACTACTAAAATGGTGATATAGTAATTCGAGTTGAATTTCAGGCAATTAGTTTGACCGAACGCACTCTAATAAAAATAACTCAGACATAGGCACGGACAACTTAGCGGTCAACTGAACAATGCTCTCAAAGAACTCATCAAAGGATTCCCCCTGTCTTTTGCTTGCGCCGATCAATGGAAGCTCTGATATTAACGTCAGTTCGTGCCTCCCTAAACTGCTCTCTTAAGGCTTCGCAAAGACTGGGCCAAGTTTCTTCTTTACCACTTTCTTGATACCGCCAGTCCCAATCACTAGCTGGTCCTTCTAGCAAATTGCTTATGTGACACGTCAAAGCTCAAGATTTCCATCTAGAGTTTTCCGGGTAAGCGTTTCCACCCGATGTAAGAATCCATCTATACTCATTGTAGACTTCCTGAAAACTTTATGTTCCAGTGACTTATGATTTGGCCTAAGCGATCTGGTCTTAAGTCTGAAGCCCTCGTGGATAAGCCAGATGGTACTTAAGTGACCGCGGCCAAAGGGTTACTTCCCTTGTGTTCGCGACTGGGACGTTTCTGGTAGGTAATTCTTCTCTTTGAGCCATTGCTTTTGAAGATTTTGAAAACCAACATTCATAGCTTGAGTTATGAGTTCTGTTTGTCTTATAGCAGCAGCACTCATAGCCTCCACTATCGATTGATGCATTTCACTAATAGCGGGAGACGGATTTCGTTCTGCCCTATTAGCGGCCTCTTCGTGAATTGGTTCATTTCCTAGCTCTGCATTCCTATTATCTGGAGGGGGCTCCCCATCCCTAGGTGTCAACCGTTAAAGTCATACGCGATGTTTCTAATCGCGATCTGTACACTGGGCAAATATCTCTGTTTCCAATTTTAGTGTTAAAACAGACCCAATGAAAAGTGTGGTTACAATTGGTGGATAATAACTGGGCAGGATATTCTATGTCTTTTAGGCAAAGGTAGCATTGAATATCTCTAGGAAGATGTTCCTCCATATTAAATTAATAAAAATGCATAATCTTATTCAATTGTTTGGCTTCATAAAAAAACAAGAATACACAGAAAAAAAAAAAAGGTTTAACGAAAATATTTATTTGTTATTTTATCAAAACTCTTCTTTAAACAACATCCAGGAATCATGGGTCTCTTTCATGGGCAAGCTAGTATGTTTTCTTTTCTATCTTAATTAATTCAGACTGCAGTAAAAGTAATTGACCACTGAACATAATTAGGTGACGTACTCTTGACCACATCTTCGGTGAATAAAATCCAATCCTTAAGAATGTTTTGGCCATGAGATATCTTTGCCCTCCTAGAAGTTGATTCAGGTTCAATTTAGATAATAGGGAGTAGGAAGGAAAGAAGAAGGATAACATATTTTCCTACATGTCATTGGTCTCTAACGTAAGCGGTATATTTCTTGAATGATTCGTTTATCTGCTACTCCAGTTAAATACAAACAAGGAGCATATAAACATTCGATCTGAATAAATTTCCTGCTGGTTAAGAAACTCTTACACAAAAGACAAATGAAGAAAAAAGGAAGAAATTCGGATAGAGAAGAAGACGTAAAACAGATAAAGAAAAAGTAGATTTCCTTTCGGTAGGCTACCGAATATATACGGGGCCTAATTCCAGTCGAATTAACCTTCGTCCACCTTACTGTCATTACACTACTAGTCATGGATGCGGAGTTAAGTCATTCTTTGTTAGCTTTATCTTTCCTGCCCCAATACTATCAGTGAATGACCGATTTCAAGAACTGGTGACTAGCGCAATGTGGTAAATCCGAAGGTCTTGTAATAAGGCTTAAACTGAAAGTAAACACAAAATCAACGACTAACTTTTGGGACCTAGGTGTTTTGATCACATGTTTATTTTATTTGAATGGGACCTGTCAGATTGCTCTTCGGGGCCCCACGTTGGGCGCCAAATATTATTGTAGCATATAACGTATCCAAAAAGGATATTGGCTGAAACGAACGGATAGTCGGGAGTCCTATTTCGCAGAGCACGTGCTTGTTCCCGGCTCAAGTGAGTCGGCCGTTGGGGGGGGGTTCCCTGTATAAAAAGACTGCTAGGCTCATTGCTCGCGGTTATTTACAATAATAAAATATCACGTGCTGTTATATGGTTAGTCATTGATCCTGAAAATTAATCTATAAAAAGAAAAGGGGCAGAAACGGGAGAGAAAAAGGGGAGTCTGAGAGAGAAGATTGTAGCGTCCTGCGCAACCGTATGAGCCAACTCAGGTGGTGTAGAGCGGCCATATCCCCACCCTACCAATGATCGCCAGTACCAGATACATTTAAAGGATAATAGGCGATCCCTTGTTGGTTGCCGAACAACTACGTCATTGCCTCACTTCGGATTGCCATGATTCCTGATTTAAAACGCGTCTATTCGCTCTTCATTATAACTTTTATTTAAGGGCTAATTAAAGATAGGTTTAAAGTAACTAATTAATTTCGCCATTAGGGCTTCTTGGCACTTATTTAATAATTCTAATAATGAATTTATTTTAACCTTATATTTTTTTACTATTGGCAAAGTGTTTCATTTACTTAAACTTTATCAAAAATGAGCAGGCTGTGGCTGGAAAAGAACATGCTGTTTGCATGGATAGCAGATAGATAAATATTTATAATAATAATAGTTAGCTTTGTTTTCTTTTAGGTAGCATAACTTAAAATGTTTGTTCTCAGTGTATATAGTTTTAGGTGATTTTAATTATTTATTATATATACTGCTAGTCATTTCTGTAGAATTCCCTAATTGTTAAATTTTAATTTGTTACGAGTCTAATAGTTTTAATTACCAGTAAATATAAATACCAAAGTGATTGCATTTAATTTGACTTATCCATAGTTTATTCAGATTTTAAGTATCCATATTTAATTCAAATTTTTCGAGGTCTTAATTAAGTTAATGAAAATTATTTAATATTGGAATTCATTCATATCCGAGAAAAGCAAACCAAAGCACAATAACAGAGGTAAAGTAAGAAAGGGTATATATTGACTTACAGTTGTCCATGATTCCTTCGGCGAAAGATCTTTCTCCAAGTGCTACATGGTGTCTGGTATAATATTGGGGGTATATATAAAATTATTATTGATATTTTGATTCGCTCTTCTTCTTTGATTATTTCATTATTCGCTTCTTTTTCTTTCTTTTTCAATCACATTAAATTATTTAAGAATATTACGCCAACAGCTCTCACTTCTCTTCGCACTTGCCATTTCTATTTGTTATAATAATATATGCAAAGATAACAGTAGAATGCCGGTTGGCAAAAGTATATAAAAATAAAAAAATAAAGCTAAGAAATCTAAGAACTACATATTTAATGCTCAAAACGTTTATAAGGTTATGTTATTCTTCACTTGTTGTTGTCGATCACATTGTTGGGGTTATGCTTAGATTTTCACATGTTGTTGTTGTTGTCCAGATTTTAGGGTCTCAATTAAGTTTTAATTGTTGTTGTTGTTTACATATGGAAGTTCACGATTATGTTTTACTTGTTTTTGTATTCAGATTTTAAGTTTCACTAGGTTTCACTTGTAAGTTTTTTAGATTAAGTTTGTTTTAACTTGTTGTTGTTGTACCTAGTTTAAAATATTCCTATTAAGATTTTCACTTGTTGTTTTAGATTTTTAAATTGTCCTATTAGGTATTTGACTGGTTGTTGTTCCTAAGGGCAGATAGAGCTCCGCTGGCCACAGTAGAAAATATGTGGGTGCTCCGCTGGACACGGTAGAACGGCGGGTGCTCCGCTGGCCAATTTTCACAGCTCTGGCTTGGGCTTCGTTAAACGAAGAAGAAATGCAGATGCCGGAACTTCGCTGGCCACAATGGATGCTGCTGGCCACAATGGCTGATGCCACTCGAAGTTGGCCGTAGCACGCGGGGTGCTCCGCTGGACAAGGCGATCCGTAATTAAGCACAACGTGCCAGAAGCTAATAATTTATGATTCATTAGTTTCTGCATGGAAATATTGGCGTAGCCATTACATACCTTGAGTCTGGCACACAAAAACACTTAAAAGTGGTGGATAGATTGCGGATGGGCTTTTCTTGGTAGCCAAGAAAGAAAAGCGTCTGTCCGACTTAAGATCGGGGCGGAAAGAATTCTGGCAGCGAGAAGTTAGCTGCACTTGGCTTAGCCCAGACTTGCATTTTACTCGCTGTGCGATAGAGTGTTGGAGGGTTATCCGATACTCCGCCCATAGATGGCGCTTTTGATCATTAAGGGCCTAATAGGGCGCCTAGTTCAAATTTGGCCGCTAGGTGGATTTTTTTCATAGTGACAAGCGCTACTACATATGTGGAAGGGCATAGATTCAACATCATAACCGATCATACGTCATTAAAATGGTTGATGTCTAACCATGACCTAAATTCGCGTCTAGCTCAATGGGCTTTGGCCTTACAAAGGTATGATTTCGAGATTGAGCATCGCAAAGGTTCGCTTAACGTAGTTCCCGACTCCTTGTCTCGGGTAAACGAAGACGTGATAGCTGCGATAGACTTGCGGGATGGATTTCTCGTAGATCTAAATTCCGATCACTTTAAATCAGCGGAATATACCGAACTCGTGCAGAAAGTGAGTGCAAATCAGACGAATTTTCCGGATCTTAGGACCGATAGCTGTTACATTTATCGAAAAGCTGAGCATTTGACAGGAGAGCAAGTGCACGATGAATATGCCTGGAAGCTCTGGGTGCCGAAGGAACTGGTTCCTGAGATACTTTCTTGCGCTCACGATAGTTCGTTGTCTGCTCAAGGTGGGATACACAAGACCATCGAAAGAGTTAGACGTTATTATTTCTGGCCTGGACTCGTGACAGATGTTAAGGCCTATATAAATGCTTGTGAGGTGTGCAAAACCACAAAAGCACCAAATTATGTTTTGCGATCACCATTAGGAAAAGCACCGGAAAGTCAACGATTTTTCCAAAGACTATTTATGGATTGTCTTGGACCATACCCCAGATCCAGAAGTGGAAATATTGGGATTTATATCGTTCTCGACCATTTTTCCAAGTATGTTTTTCTTAAACCAGTAAAGAAGATAGATGCAGGTTGCGTTATAAAATATTTGGACGGAGAGTTGTTTATGTCGTACGGCACTCCCGAAACGATAGTGTCTGACAATGGATCTCAATTCCGTTCGCACGCTTTTCAGAAATTAATGAAACAGAACGGCATTAGGCATACGCTGACTGCTGTGCATTCGCCTCAGGCTAACGCCTCTGAGCGCGTTAACCGGTCTGTTATCTCTGCAATAAGAGCGTATTTGCGGCCTGATCAGAAAGATTGGGACGAATACCTAAATATGATTACTTGTGCGTTGAGATCATCCGTACATTCAAGCCTAGGAACATCTCCTTACTACTGTAACGTAGTTTCTCAGCCGGGGTAAAACCTCAGTCGTGCCAGGAAAACTATACAAGAAAATTTATATAGAAAGGGATGGAACTTGTAGCTAGGATTTAATTGCAGGAATTTTCCGCTCACTGGATATTTTCTTTATGGGCTTTATAGCTATAGAGGCGGGCAACACTATTGGTCAACACTGCGCGGCGGTCCGGAACCAGTTTAGCGGGAAGTCAGCGATAGTTCGCCAGTGCTGCCCATCGGCGGAACCGGTTCTTGATGAACTCGGAACAATGGGTGGGGTGAAACCAAGCTTAATATCGGGACGCGCGCAGCTAGCTGGTTCGTCAGTGATGCTACGTGCTACGTAACTAGCTAGGTTACGGCTAGAACTACGTAAAGGGGACTCTTGGGAAACGGGCGGCTGCTAGTGATGCGCCTTCGGCTGAAAACGGGTACGTGCTACGTAACTAGCTAGGCTACTAATCCGGCTGGGCGCGGATTCTAAACTACGGGGGCTTAATCCGGCTGGGCGCGGATGCTAAACTACGGGGTTTAATCCGGCTGGGCGCGGATTCTAAACTACGGGGTTTAATCCGGTTGGACGCGGAGGCTAACTACCGAGTTACTAATCCGGCTGGGCGCGGATTCAAGGCTACGACTACTCGCTAGGATACAGTAGCTACCATGCAGGAGGGGGAAGAGAGGCGGCGGCCGCAGAGCACTCGAATGGGAGGTCCAAACGGGTGGCCGGCAACTGTACCGAGAAGGAGCGGAGGAGGGAGAGAGTTTTCGGCGGTAACCGTCCACGTGAATGGAAGTGCCAAACACGCAGTTGGAAACTGCTAAAAAGGGAAGAGAGGCTGGGAGAGGAGTTTCGACAAGTACCGATCGCGTGAATGGAAGGGCCAAACACGCGGTTAGTAATTGCCGGGAAAGGGAGGCGGGGATGCGGGGTTAACAATAAGAACACGGGTTAGGGTTTTAGTGTTAATTCTGGGTTTATTTCTTATGTGTTAGCTACTCCCTACTGCTGCCCTTACACGGGGTTTTAACTTACGTGTACTATGTTCTAGGTAATGCACTGCCACGGCTCGACGCGTCGGTCTCGATGCACGTGGGCTTTCGCGGCTTGGGTTTTCGACCGAGCGATGAAACGATGCGTCCGAACGCGGCGGCGGTCACGAAGCGAGAGAGAGCGAGCTTCCGTTCGTGGCCGCGATCGGGAGCTCGGAATTCGATAGCTTTGAGCTAGTTCGCTGCTATCGGACCCACTATCGATGACCACCTATCGTGGCGATCGATAGGGTCGTGCCTTCGATGGCGTTAGGGTCTTGACAGGGTTGGGTCTTGGCTTTCGTCTTATATTTAGTATTAATTAGTAAAAAATAGTGACTTCTTGTCATAGGCTAGCTTATATAGTATGTATTTATATATGTATAAAACAATGGTGACTTCGTGTCAAAACAAAGGAAACTTAATAAAGGAGAAGTAATATCATTCGTGATAGTATCCAAGGAACATAGTGTAGTTTGTGCGCCCATATCCAGAAGGGGCGTCACATCCCCTCCTCACTTCGGGGAGAGTAAAGAATTTGGACGCTGCCGTTGGTCTTCATGGTGACCTGGTAGGATCCGTCATCTCAATTGATGCGGAACCGTTGGCGAGTCCGTAGGGCAGCGGGTCGTCGGAGCTCGATTTCTTGCCACACCTCAAGCGGCACTCGACCGTCCGGCGTGTTGCATTGCCACTCTTGGGGCAGGGTGTACCGCTCGTGGTATCTTGGTGGGTCGACTTCGAGGGTTGGTGGTGCCACCTCCGACTGTCTCCCTAGTGCATCCTGGCGTGCCATCTCGTCCTGCCAGTCAAGGACCATCTCCTCTACCTCCGGTGGGACCGGTTGAAGTAGGGCGTCGAGTGTGCGCGGCGAGATGTCCAAGTCGAACCCCTTGCAGTTGTGGGGTGTCTTGGGCGTCGGTGGGGTCGCGGTGCGCGTCGGTGTGCTGGGACGGGTGCGCGGATGCGTCTGGCGGCGACGGAAACGTGGACCTTCCTCGTCCTCGCTATCGCTTGTTTGGGAGTCCCAGTGCATGGCCTTGCCACTGGCGGTGTCAGACGAAAACTCGTTCGAGTGCGGGGGTGGGATCACCGTAGCGCTGGCGACGGCCTCGTTGTTGGGTCTTTCCCCGTCAACGTGGCTTCCCTGCGTGCTCTCGTCTATGCCGGGAGAGATGCAGGTCGGCCTTGCCGGTTCGGTCTCGTGGTCGTCTTGAGGCGTCGATGCCTCGGCCGGGTCTTCCACCTCGGGTGCCGGTTCTTCCCAGGTGTCATCTGGGCCAGTCAGAGCTAAGCGCTCGGGTGACGGTGGGAAAGTGATGATCGGGCTCGGAGTGGGCCGAAAAGGCATCTCAATCATGTATGTCCTATACGTGGTGTGGGTTATTTGCAGCCACGATCCCTGGTAGACCCAGAACCGGTCCTCGCCCTCGACGAGGTAGTGGGCGTAACCCTCCTGCGGGGCATCTTCGTCGGGTTCGCTGGCGGATTCGTACTCGCCCTGGAAGCCGTAGTCGTCCGGGTTTTCTTCCTCGTCGTCGCTCACGTCCTGGACGTGGAAATCAGGTGCGGCAGGGGGCGACCTGGAACGACGGGAAAACAGCTGTTCGTCGTCCTCGAGGTCGGCTTCGGCTCCCCAAGGGCCATCGAGAAGATGGGTATCGTCTTCGGGGTCCGACTCGTTACCCAGCTGGTCGTCGTAAGGACTCGTGGGATTGTACGCCGGTGGTGAGCCCTCAGACATGGGTGACCAGTGCGCTGCGTGCATGGACTCGTGGTCCGAGGACTCGCTGAGCGGGTGCGACTGGGTTTGCGCAGTCTCCGCGCGCGGGTATCAAGGTGTGGACGGTGCTGCCTCGGCCGCTTTGTGTTCTGGCGTAGGATGGCGTTGCCTCGGGGAGGCGACGTATGGCGGCGTCGAGTCGGAAGAGTCCCGACGGTAGGCAGCCCGGCGTGGGGCAGTGGAACGGGTGCGTGGGCGACCTCGTCGTGCCGTGTTGCGGGAGGCTGCACTGCGGGATCGTGTCCGTGCGCTCGGAGGTTCCGACGAGGGTTGTGGCGCTCGCTCGGGAGCCTCCTCACGCCGGCTCGAGTTATCCCGAGTGCAGGGTCGGGACGCTCTTCCCGAGTAGTTAGTCCCCGGGCGGAGTCGTGGGTCCCGTGGGTTACTTGTCGTCCGGGAGGTGGATGAGAAATCCAAGGGACTCTCCTCGTCGTTGTGGTGATGCTCCATTGTCGTCGCCTTGTTTCTCGCTGTGTGGTTCCTGGTGAAGAAAAGTCGAACTTAACTAGCTTAGTCTACGTGCTCTTAAGTGATACTGGTAAAAAAAATGGGCAGCAGCGATAAACTCCTAATGTTACTGTATAGACTTAAGATTAACAATGGGTTTAGTGTTAGCTTAACATTCGCGACAGTTAGAGGTTGGGGCTACTTATAATCACCCCCCGCTGATATCGACGCCGGCTGGCGTGTCGATGGGAGCACTGGGCTTGGCTCCCACTGTGGAGTCATCTTCGTGGTCATCTTCTGGCTCACTGTGTTCTGGGGAAGAAGAAGAATGGAAAGCTTTTAAATCTCCAATATTTGCCAATCGACCCTTTCGCTGACCGGGCAGGCGGATTCGGACTACATTGGGCGAGGGGAAAGCAACCACTTTGTACGGCCCATCAAATTTCGGGGCAAGCTTGGCAGCAAACCCATCAGCTGCTTTCGACAAATGATGTTGCCGAACCAGGACGAGAGACCCCAGTGCGGGTTTCCAGGTTCTACGGCGCAGATTGTAATGTCGCCCTTGGTCACGACTGGCCTTCTGCATGTTAGTATGGTTAGTTAGACAATCTGGTAGATCTCCCTTAGCCGATCTGCTTTCTCTACTGGGGTTTGTGTTGGAGCTCCTGCTCCCGGCGTCACTTGTTCGTACCACGACCCTGGTAAACGCGGCTCTCTAGCCTGCAGCAAGAAGGCTGGACTGTATCCTGTGGACTCCAACACGCTGGAGTTGCTGGCTAACGATAACTCCGGCAGTAGACTATCCCAAGTGTTCTGCTGTTCTCCCACGTACTGCGATATCATCGTCTTAGTTGTACGGTTGGCACGTTCAGTGGGGTTCTCCTGGGGCAATAAGGCGCGGTGAACTGAAGTATCCGGTATCCGCAAGAAAGTCTTTGAAGGCTTTGCTGGTAAATTGTGTACCGTTGTCACAAACCATTTTCCGTGGGGCTCCGAACCGACCCAGTATCCTTTCGCGAAAACCTCGTATGAGTGTGGCCGTTGTCGCTTTCGTAGTGGTACGAGTTCAACCCACTTGGTGAAAGTGTCGAAGAAGACGAGTAACATCGTATTCCCCTGTTTTGAGCGAGGCAGTGGCCCTATGAAGTCAGCGCACAGAATCCCGAAGGGTTCGCTAACTTGTCTCGTGAGCATTTTCCCCGCTTGCTGACGTTGATCAATCTTATACTTCTGGCAGGGAACGCATTGGCGTACGTACCGGCCAACATCCCGAAACATCCCCGGCCAGTAATACTTCTGTGAGATTCTCAGGATTGTCTTCCGAATGCCTAAATGTCCGGCGGTGGGCGTCGTGGCATTCTTGGAAAACTCGTTGGCGATGTTCAGCCGCTACGCATAGTTTCCACGGTATGTAATCTTGGTCGTCAGGGCGGTGTCCAAGGTGTCGGTATAGTTCCCCATTCTCGATGGTATAGTCAGGGAATTTCTGGGGATCCTCGCGTACGTCCCTCAGCTTTCGTTGTAGCCACTTACACTGGTGATTGTCTGGCGTAAGCATTTCATTTCATTTCATTTATTAGGAACTAACAAATATCTGCTAGTATATAATGCTTATTCTAATAATATACAATTAAAAATTTACATTTATAACAAAATTATACATACAACGCATTAAGGATATGTCCAATAGTCAGACAATCAGAAGACAAAAGACGATACAATTCATTATAGTGTGTACAAAGAACACGAAACGGATGATGGCAGTCAAAGTTTGTCCTGCATATTTCCAAAAATATCGGCCGGAATTGTCGTGACGTTCTGACCGGAACACAAAACTGTATTCGGCCTAGCAGTGCCGCAGAATCAATCTGTCCCTGTATCAGTTTGTGTAGGAAGAGAACACCATGGCAAGTTCTCCGATCCAGGAGAGACGGAATGTTTAAGAGCCGCAGTCTCGCGGCGTACGGTGGTAGTTGATGATGGTGAGGGTCCACGAATAGCCCACGCAGAGCAAACAAGAGAAACTGCTTCTGCACTGACTCTAGTAGAGCTTGATGAACCTGATATTGGGAGACCATACACATGAACAATACTCAAGTATGGGTCGAACTAGAGAGGAAAAAAGATGCTTGGTTATGTAGGGATCAACAAATTCCTTTGACCAACGCTTAACAAAAGCAAGTACACCCCTAGCTTTGTTTGCTGTTATGGTAATGTGCTCAGCAAAGTTTAGGTCGTGGCAAAATAATACTCCAAGATCGTTAACCTTATAAATACGTTCCAACCTGCTTGTTCCCAACGAGTAATTTGTAAGGAAAGGGTTTTACGATAGAATGACATGAAATTACATTTAGAATGGTTGAGGAACAACATGTTATCGTTGCACCATGTGTTCAGGCTATTTAAGTCCTCTTGAAGCCGTAAGTGCGACAAGGGGACGTAAGATTTAAACACAGCTTCACATCATCCGCGTACATAAGCACCTGAGAATTGTGAATAATATTTGGCAGGTCGTTTATGAACAGACCAAACAGGACAGGACCAAGGTGACTGCCTTGGGAACACCTGATGTAACAAAGACCAAGTTTGACAATGTGTTGTTGAATAAAACTCTCTGTGTTCGTTGAAGTAGGTATTTGGAAAGCCAATCTAATAAACTATATGGAAATCCTAACAATTCTAGTTTCATAAGCAGTAGCGAATGATTGACAGAATCAAAGGCTTTACTAAAGTCGGTGAAGATAACATCCGACTGCACTTTGTTATTAAAACCATCTCGAATGATTGAAATAAATTCCAGGAGGTTGGTTGTCGTCGACCGACGCTTCATAAATCCATGCTGAGAAGGGCTCATTATTGAAGAACATTGATGTTGCAGCTGTGAGGTAATTAGTTTTTCAAATAATTTGGGTATGGCACTGAGCTTCGAAATCCCTCGATAGTTAGAAATATCCGACCTACTGCCCTTCTTATGGAGGGAATAATAAACGATTCTTTCCACAAATCAGGAAAGAAGCTCTTGTCAAGAGACATTTGAAAGAGTTTAGCCAAAGGACCTGACAGGGCACTGGCGCATTTTTAAGGAGACAACTAGGAATAAGATCGGGACCGGCAGAAAATGACGATTTCATGTTCATTAGACACTGATAAATGTCGTCTACGTGAATTATAGGCATGTTGATAGAATTTGAGTGTGGAGCGAATACGGATAGGTGGAAGAATTATAAATATGAGAGGAGTATGTCGATTGGAAGAAATTAGCAAATAAATTAGAGTTGTCTAGATCATTAAAGCCTTTTGTATTATTATAATGGAGCGATGAAGGAAACACAGAAGATTTTCGTTTTGAATTAACAAAGCGAAGAATTGTTTAGGGTTGTCGAAAACTCTCTTTGCAACGGTTCAGGTAGTTATTGTAACATGTAGTATTATGAGCCAAAAATTCGGAACGAGCAATCAGATACCTGGAATGGTCCAGTTGAAGACCGGATCTTTGATACTTTTTGAACAACCTAGATTTGGTGTTCTTGAGATAAGATAACCGCGAAAACCATTGAGGCTTGTTAGAGGGTTCCGCGACAGGAAACGACGGAACATGCGCATTAATTGCTGAGTTCAGCAAGTCGTAAAACATCCCCAGAATGACTGGAGGTGATTCTTCGGAGTCCATGAAAGACCAGTCAGCTTGAGAGAGGGCTGTGTTCATTTCAGTAAACGCAGCTCTTCTAAAGCAGTGAAAGGTTCTGGGTTCGATTTCAGGTAAGATTATTTCAGGCGATATAGACTTAAAAGAATCTCCAAAGTTGGCTGATACTTGTCTTCCGGCAATGATAATGGTTGTATTCGTGAAACGAGACCATTAGCAAATTCGGATGCAAAACCAGATCAAGAAATTTGTTGTTGCAATTACCCACTGAGTTAAGCTGAACCAATGACAAATCCAAAACACCCTGAACAAACTCGTGGGCGTGCTAGGAACGGAAGCGTTACTATCCATGGATGACAACCATGAAAGAGTAGGGATTAAAGTCCCTAATGTGACTAGGTGATCATTATCACCAAGCAAAGAGAAAATCTCTTGATATGTAATAAGTGTTGCATATATATTTGAAATCGGATCGAGGGAATATATGAGCAGGTGACAAAAATACTGAAGTCCGGAAATTTAATTTGAACACAGACAAATTCAATTATTGGATCATTTAAATTTGGTAGTATAATGGATTTCGACGATAAATCGTTTTTACGGCTAGGAGAACACCGCCCCAGTGCGAGTGGGACGATCACATCGATAAATAATATAGTTGTTACAGAGAATTTCATTGTCCGACACTGTCGAATTTAGCCAGGTCTCCGTAAAGGCAATAACGTTGGCATCAAAGGATACACTATTGGAGTATATTTTGCTAAGTTTACCTAACAAACTACGAACATTTTGATAGTGTATGCAAAAAGATTGATTTAGTTTTTTGAATTGGTCATCTGCAGCGTCTCCAGTGGTTGCCGAGATAGGGCGTCGGCGACCACGTTGTACTTCCCGCGGCGATAGAGGACATCATATTGATATTGTTGGAGCTCTAGCGCCCATCTCGCAATTCTCCCGGTGGGATTCTCAATCTGGTCCAACCATTTGAGCGCCAGGTGGTCAGTGATCACGTCGAACCGGTAACCTTCGACGTAACATCGCAGTTTCCGAATTCCCCAGACGATTGCTAGGCATTCTTTCTCCGTCGGGAGTAATTGAGCTCAGCGGCATCGAGTTTCCGGCTTACGTATGCTATGACACGCTCTGGCCATCGATCTCTTGGTGAGTACTCCTCCGAGTCCATAGTTACTCGCGTCCGTTTGTAGGGTCATTTTGACCGAGAAATCTGGACATGCCAATACTGGCGCGTTGGTCAGCAAATCTTTGAGTAGGTCAAAAGCACCCTGTTGTTCTTCTCCCAATGCCACCGTTGGTTTTTCCGTAGGAGGTTTGTCATAGGTCTGACCACTGATGCAAAGTTAGGGACAAACCGTCTGTACCACGATGCCATTCCTAAGCATCGGCGTAGCTCTCGTAGGTTCGTAGGGGACTAAGCTTTCGTACGGCGGCTACCTTCTCCGGGTCGGTGTGTATACCTCGATCACTGATTACATGTCCAAGGTAGGCTAACTTCCTTTGAAGAAAGAGCATTTCTCCTGGTTTATCCGCAGGTTTGCCTTCCGTAGCCTCTCGAATACCTTCCTCAGATTCTCCATGTGCTCCTCCAGACTAGCCCCGATGACAATGATGTCATCAAGGTAGGCGAAGGCGTGTGGATAAATGTCAGGACCTATTACACTGTCTAACGCCCGCTGAAAGGTGGCAGGGGCCGAATGTAACCCGAAGGGCATGACCCGCCACTGAAATAAACCTCGCCCGGGAACAGTAAATGCTGTGCATTCACGGCTATCGATCGCCATGGGGATTTGCCAGTACCCATTGCGTAGGTCTAGAGTGGAGATAAACTTCGCGTTCCTTAGTCGTTCAAGAATGTGATTTATCCGGGGTAGTGGATATGCGTCGGGAATTGACATCGCATTCAGTTGACGGTAGTCGACACACATGCGCCACTGACCTGTCTTCTTCTTAACTAGCACCAAGGGAGCGCTATGCGGGCTATGGGATGGCTCTATGCACCCTTGCTCCAGCAACGCGTCCACTTGTTGGTCGATGATCCTCTGCATAGCCGGGTTCTTCGGGAAATATCGTTGTTTAATGGGTCGGTCGTCTCTCATGGTGATGTGGTGCTGGGCGATGTTGGACACTCCCGTCATCCCTTCGAATTGTGCCAATTGCTCCGTTAGAAATCGTTGGACCCGTGCATCCTTCTCGACTTCGTTGTCCTTGTCGGCTTCCCCTCCGTCGTCTGCTGTGTGTTCCTGTGCGAGTCCCCGTGATTCGTACGTCGTGTGCTAACCTGGCTCCTCCTCGTTACTCGTTGTCCTCTGTATCTGCTGTGGTCTTCGTATGCTTCGTCGTCGTCCTCTTGCTGCTGATCTCCTTGTTCTTCGTCGTCCTGTTGTTGTTGCTCTCCGTGCTTCGTCGTTCCTTTGCTGTATCTCTCCGTGTGCTTCGTCGTTCCCTTTGCTGTTGCTCTTCGTATTTCGTCGAACTCTCGGTGGCCTCCGTGCTTTGTCGTCGTCTCGCTGTTGTTCCTCGTGTGCTTCGTTATCCTCTCGCTGTTGCTCTCGGTGTTTTCTGTTTCTCTGCGTTTCTCCGTGTTGTTGTTTTCTCTCTGCGTTTCTCCGTGTTTCGTTGTTTTCTCTGCGTTTGCCCGTGTGCTCCGTCGTTCGTTCGCTGGGTTTCTCCGTGTGCTTCGTTGTTCGTTCGCTGTGGCTCTCCGTGTACTTCGTCATTCCCTGCTGTTGCTCTCCTTGTGCTTCAAAATCGTCTCGTGCTTCGTCGTTCGTTAGGCCTAGTCGCGGTTCCTGTGTCGTGATCATCGGGTCCTTGCGTTGTTGGTGCGTTGTGGGTCGATCTCGGGGTCCGTGTCGTTTCCTCGGTTCGTGGTTTCCTTCTGGATAGGGTAAGCTTCGCGGGTCCACATTGAATGGTGGTGCCAATTATGCACAAGAAGTCCATCCCTAGGATCAAAGACTCTAGCATGGCGGGCAGGACAAGAAGGGTACTTGGATCATCTTTTGTGCGAGTGCGACGTCTGCTATCAGCAATCTCGTGACTTCGACTTGAGATGCGTCGGCTAGGTTTATGTGTGCGAATGTTACGAAACTGGTGAGGTTGACCAACTTCGTCGGCGACCTCTTGGCGGATGAAACTTGTGGATGCCCCGGTGTCTATGGTGGCTAGCCGAACGTGTCCACCAATAGTTACTCTCGGCGGCAATTCTCCCGTTGGGACCCTAAGGGGGCGTTATAGGGGTTCCTGCGCGATTGGTCCCCGACGGACTCCGCCTGTCGTGGGGACCCGACCCGTTTCCCGGCTGTGGACGGCGACAACATTCTACGGTGCGAACTTCCCTACGGCCACAGTCCCAACAGAAATATTGTCGGTTGTTCCGACACTCGCGGCTGAAATGCCCGGACTCTCCGCAGTTCCGGCAAGCATCTCGGACGTTAACCCGTTGATCCGACGTGGTCACCATGTTAGCTACGACAGGGTTAGGTGGCCTGGGTGCGGCGTGCGAGGGTAGCGTATTTGATGGTCTCCTAGAGCAAGAGAGGGGCCCCGCCTCGAAAGGGTTAAGAGTGCTTCGTCCTGTTGAGATTGGATTGGTGCGCCCTAAGCTGCGCTGCTTGACAGCTTCCAGCTCGGTGGCCAGCTGCTAAGTTCCCCAATGGTTTGGAACTCGTTACGTCGGATGTACATTTGATATTCAGGGCTGCATTTTCGTAGAGTCGGCTTAGTTCTTGTGCCTCATCATAGCCGGCATGGCGCATGAGTACACGCAGGTCAAGCATAAAATCCTTGAAGGTTTCCTCCAACTGTTCACGACTGCGGATTTTGTCGTCCAGTCGCTGGAGGTATCTCGGGGAGGAAGAACTCGAGAAATTCTTTCCGGAAAGTGGCCCAGTCGGATCCTTGGAGCCGGCTGGTTTGGAACCACTTGTCCGCTCTGTTTGTGAGTAACTCGGCCATGGCTCGTGGAAGAAGCGCTAGGTCGATTGCGTACGATAGTGCACGGCTTTCGACTTGTTCAATGAAGGCGGGGATCAGAGTAACCGTCGAATTGAAGACCCCATTAGCGGATCTTTTCGGGGACACAAGTAAATTCACGACGACTTCGTTCAGGCGTGGCTTCCTAAAGGTTTCTCGGGTCGTTGCGGCAGGAGGAGGGCGGTAATAAACGCTGGGAGTATGCAGAGGACGCGTCGAAGGAGCTTCCACTGTTCGCCGCTGACGCCAGGTGATTTAATCCCACTGATGTTGGGTTTATCCTCCCCAGGAACGGGACTCGGAGCACGAGAGGCGAAGCGTCTCTCTAGGTCAGCGAGTCGAGCCCACACTCTGGGGTTTGTGCTGAGTCTCGCACCAAAGCAACGAAATTTCTTTGAAGATCGTCTACCACACCATTGGGAGAGAAGCCAAATTCTTCAGCGAACGCAATCAGTTCGCTTTTGAGACGAGAATATATCCACCGAGTGGAGACCCCAGGATTTTTAGAGAGTTTTGGAACGGACTCACCGGTATATTCCTCCTGATCTGATGCCATGGCTTCTGTTTGGTTTTGATCGCTTGTATAAAAATCGGGCTCCGCCGGGTCTTCGAGCCGCTGCAGGTAGATCTTCGGTTGGATTCTTGTTGTTTGTATATGCACTCGTTCGCGGTATGTACTGCGGGTTCGCGACGGATGCTCGTGGGCTTCGGTTCGGACGCGTTTACTTGTACGGCGCGGTCGTGTGAGGTTGTACCTTGCGATGGTACCGATGAATTTGATTTAAATGTTCTTAGTCACGTTTTATTTTAATTATTTAGCTTCGTAGTTTATTTGTAGTGATTGTGGTGAGTTTATAGTATTTTAGGGATTTTTGGTTATAAAGAAAAAAAAAAAAATAATAATAAATTTTTTTTTTCAGTGTAGCAGTTTTCCGCAAGGTGTTGTTTTTCCTATTTTCTCCCTACAAGTCCCTGTTCGGGCGCCACTTGTAACGTAGTTTCTCAGCCGGGTAAAACCTCAGTCGTGCCAGGAAAACTATACAAGAAAATTTATATAGAAAGGATGGAACTTGTAGCTAGATTTAATTGCAGGAATTTTCCGCTCACTGGATATTTTCTTTATGGGCTAGGTATTTATTCCCGTCAGAATATTAAGTTCGGTTCGGAAATAAAATAGCTATAGAGGCGGGCAACACTATTGGTCAACACTGCGCGGCGGTGCGGAACCAGTTTAGCGGAAGTCAGCGCTAGTTCGCCAGTGCTGCCCATCGGCGGAACCGGTTCTTGATGAACTCGGAACAATGGGTGGGTGAAACCAAGCAATATCGGGACGCGCGCAGCTAGCTGGTTCGTCAGTGATGCTCAGCGGCTGGCGCTCGCAGTTGAAACAGGTATGCGGGTAGCCGGCATGCGGCCAGGCTAACAGCTGAAAGCGGGCGGCTAGTGATGCGCTCGCAGAATGAGATGGATACGTGGCACTCGGCGTGCGACCAGACTAACCGTTGAAACGGGCGGCGGCTAGTGATGCGCTCGCAGCTGAAACGGGTATGGACAAATTAGCGAGTGACCAGGATAACAACAGCGGGCGGCTGCCAGCGCTCGCAGACTGAAACGGGTATGGGGACAAACTTGCGAGTGACCAGGCTAACGACTAGCGGGCGACTGCCAGTGATGCGCTCGCAGACTGGAACGGGCTACGTGCTACGTAACTAGCTGCTGCCAGTGATGCGCTCGCAGACTGAAACGGGCTACGTGCTACGTAACTGGCTAGGTTACGGCTAGAACTACGTAAAGGGGACTCTTGGGAAACGGGCGGCTGCTAGTGATGCGCCTTCAGCTGAAACGGATACGTGCTACGTAACTAGCTAGGTTACGGCTAGGGAACGTAGGGGACTCTTGGGAAACGGGCGGCTGCTAGTGATGCGCCTTCGGCTGAAAACAGTACGTAGCTAGCTAGGTTACGGCTGAACTACGTAAAGGGACTCTTGGAAAACGGGCGGCTGCTAGTGATGCGCCTTCGGCTGAAAACGGGTACGTGCTTCGTAACTAGCTAGGCTACTAATCCGGCTGGGCGCGGATTCTAAACTACGGGGTTTAATCCGGCTGGACGCGGATTCTAAACTACGGGGTTTAATCCGGCTGGGCGCGGGTTCTAAACTACGGGTTTAATCCAGTTGGACGCGGAGGCTAACTACCGAGCTACTAATCCGGCTGGGCGCGGATTCAAGGCTACGACTACTCGCTGGGATACAGTAGCTACCATGCAGGAGGAAGAGAGGCGGCGGCCGCAGGAGCACTCGAATGGGAGGTCAAACGGGTGGCCGGCAACTGTACCGAGAAGGAGCGGAGGAGGGAGAGAGTTTTCGGCGGTAACCGTCCACGTGAATGGAAGTGCCAAACACGCAGTTGGAAACTGCTAAAAAGGGAAGAGGCTGGGAGAGGAGTTTCGACAAGTACCGATCGCGTGAATGGAAGGGCCAAACACGCGGTTAGTAATTGCCGGGAAAGGGAGGCGGGGATGTGGGGTTAACAATAAGAACACGGGAAGAACTACTGCTGCCCTTACACGGGGTTTTAACTTACGTGTATTATGTTCTAGGTAATGCACTGCCACGGCTCGACGTGTCGGTCTCGAGGCACGTGGGCTTTCGCGGCTTGGGTTTTCGACCGAGCGATGAAACGATGCGTCCGAACGCGGCGGCGGTCACGAAGCGAGAGAGAGCGAGCTTCGGTTCGTGGCCGCGATCGGGAGCTCGGAACTCAATAGCTTTGAGCTAGTTCGCTGCTATCGGACCCACTATCGATGACCACCTATCGTGGCGATCGATAGGGTCGTGCCTTCGATGGCGTTAGGGTCTTGACAGGGTTGGGTCTTGGCTTTCGTCTTATATTTAGTATTAATTAGTAAAACATAGTGACTTCTTGTCTTAGGCTAGCTTATATGGTATGTATTTATATATGTAGAAAACAATGGTGAATTCGTGTCAAAACAAAGGAAACTTAATAAAGGAGAAGTAATATCATTCGTGATAGTATCCAAGGAACATAGTGTAGTTTGTGCGCCCATATCCAGAAGGGGCGTCACACTACATGGTTTTCGGGCAACACATGATTACTTCTGGCTCCACGTATTCTTTGTTGAGGAAGCTCAACCTATTGGATGACCGATCCCTAAAATTTGACCGTCAAGACTCGTTTGAGATAGTGCGGGAGAAAGCATGCCAACGGATGTTAACGAAGCACTCCGAAAACGAGAAGAAATACAATCTTAGGGCTAGAGTTGTTTCGTACTTGCAGAAGGGCAAGAAGTATTTCGTAGGAATTTTAAGCAAAGTTGTTTCCAGACAGGATACAATGCTAAATTCAGTCCTTCCTTTGTAAAGCTAGAGTTCGCAGAAGGTTAGGAAACTCTTACTACGGCTAGAAGATTTGCAAGGAAACCATTGGGTACATACCATGCGAAAGATATTCGCCAATGATATGTTCAGTCGGCATCAGTCAAGGGTATCAGTAAGATATATACCTAGCCAGATGTTACCGGGGGCTTTGTAGTGGCGACTGAAGAGCCGCGAGATACATTTTTACCTAGAAGTAGGCTACAGATCATAAAAGCTTTAGGCGAAGTTTTATTTCAGCTCAAAAGCAGACAACATTTTTTTGCAACTTTTAAGCCAATCTTTTAGTGCATGTGCATAAAATTCGTGAGCTGCATTTTTTGTGGTATTTGCCTGAACAGATTTTAGGGAAAATATAACAGATAGCTCATAGCGGCGCCAGGGAAGATCTGGAAAGCTCTTGTTCCAATTAGGAAATTTTCGCTGCTGCTAAGCTCTGAACCTAGGTCGCTCCACCTATTTCCGTGCTAAACTCTTTTCAAATCGAGATCCGGTGGAGTGCACAAGTATTGAGTTGCTTCCCGCAGACCAAATCTTAAATAAGAGTTAAGTCCAAGCGGACAGCATACAAATTTGAGTGCGAAGAATTTAACTTGCCGGAGCTTAAGCAAACTCAAGTGAGTAGGAAAGCTGGCAGTGTCTGTGAAGTGCGTAACCCTTTTGTTGCACAGGTCACAGGAAAGTGTCTACGAAGGTTGCAAGGCGACCATCTGGCGTCGACCAGTACCCAAGTTAAAGAGGTTATACTTGGGAGACCCTTCATTTTCACCGGGGACAATCATCCAGCGGGTAAATATTTCGAAAAAGTGTTTCGGTTATTGGTTGCTTACTGTGGTGAATTTAAAATCAACAGATTGACCCCAGCAAGCAGTTTTTGAGTTCCGGTCCCGAGAAGCACCCCTAAACGGGGCATGACGGGCTAGGAAGCCGAAGGAGGATGAATACCTAACTCTAGTGCAGTTAAATCGGCCACCAGTACGCCTGCGCGACATTCTTCAGTGGCCGGCTATGCAGTTGCGGAAAATTTTGTTGGTTTTGTTTGGCAGTGATCGGCGGTTTAAATTGTATGACCCTGACATGACCTCTGTGCCCTTGCTGCTTTAACCTATATTCGGTGAAGTGAACATAATTAATGGATAAGTGGCCCAGGCAACGTCCGTCGTCCGACAGCTGTGTATGCGCGAATTAAATGCGAATTAACTGCGCGAATTAAATGTGCAATCTCAAAGATTTTTAACTTTGAAAACGATGTGCCCCAGTTTTGTTTTATCCAAACGGTCTTAACCTACGTGGCATGACGTAACGCTTACGTAAGCCTTCTCTGATTTTTATGCAAACTTTTGCTGAAACTAGAAGCCAAAAATAATGAGAGGAACTATCTTTGAAAAATTATGAAGGAAAATTTATTGGAAAAATATTTAAGTAATTTTAAAATTTAGATTTAAGCAAAATTAATTAGTTTTCTTGCTCAAAGCGAAGGATAGGGTAGAAAGATATCTCTTTATTGCTTTTGTTTCTACTAACACCATGAAAGCCAGCCTGCTGCTTACACTTGGCCAGGCCAAACAACCATTAATTTCCAGCACACCTTCGAGGGAGATCGATCTTTCGCCGATGGATGAGATGCGTGAGTGTTAATAAAAGAACATTATTTTTTTTGAAGTTTAAACAAAAGCCTAATAATAAAGCATAAAAATTCTACACTATGCTAAAAGTTATCCTTGAATTAAATATCGCTACAAATTGAATTAATGAATCACTCTGAATTGGAGATCGCAAGAAAATTAATTTAATGAATTATCGCTACGAGAATTTAAATATTGCAATTTATGAAGTAATGAGAAATCAAGTGAACTAATTTAGCCATTCAACTTAGAGAAGCGTTCAAAACAAAATTTAAATCAATTAAACAAAGAACTATGTTTAAAGATATTAGTTTTAAAATTTTTGAATATTTTAAGTGTATACATATATAGTCTAATTCTCTGTCTGCCTCTAAAATGAATTTAAACGTAATGTTAGCCTTAATCAGTACATTTATATTAAATCTTAATGCCTAATGAAATCATGAATTCTTAAATCTCTGTGTTTTTACCGACTCGAATGATGACTCCACGGTCGTAAGAATCAAAAGGGATCACCAGAGCCATGCTCTTGCGGCAGGTGATCGTAGGTAGGGTGGGCAATATGCGAGCGCAACAACATCTGTGTCTCCGCAAAAAAATTTAGTTTTCTCTCTGTTCTTCTGTCTTTTCTCTAAACTTCCGCTTTTCTTCTATCTTCTATCCCTCAGTGAATTTTGGCTATCATATCTTCCGGTTTAGCCTAGCTTTTATTTTTGTCGCAGCACGCTCAATTCTTGTCTTGTTAGTAATGATGTGTAGTCCGTGTTCGAGGTCTGGGTCAGCAAGACCACCACCCCCAAAGCCGTCGAGCTAGAGCCGGAAACCTACAGCGTGCCCCAGCAGCTCAGATCCTCCCAAAGCAGACGAACTTGAACGTTACACACTACAAATTATTATTGACACAAGATAGAAGTTTTAAATAAACCCCGGTGGTTTATAGCAAAGATTTTACACAAATACGAGGCGCAAAACAAAAACACGACCGTTCACTTTGAAGAGAAAACGATAGGTGTATGTACATATAAATATATGTGGGATCTGGTAATGGTAGTGCATTTGCCAGAGCCACCAGAAGCGGTCTCACCTACTAGTCTCTGTCTCTCCCTCTTTAAAATATACTGACAGCTTTACTTAAAAGAGGACACTGCATTTTTGGGGGCTCAACCGGGATATTGCCCACCATTCGACAACGACATATATTTCACACATGCGAAATATAATAACAATAATCTAGTGAAGTTCGGAGGTCAGGTGAAAAGGTACATTTGCTAGTTGAAGGCTGGTAAAGAGCTTCAAAAGTCAAAGGCAAATTGGCCGTAAGAGAAAGTTTGCGGCCAGAATTTCGTCATGACTTGCGGTTCAAGTAACGCGTCACAAATACAGACATATACACAGAGGGAGAGGCATACAGATAGAACGAGTGGCGACGACGACTAGTTTGAGAAGCAGCGAAAAGGCTGGAGAAAAGTTGAAGCAGCCAAAGACTGCACAAAACGGATGTAAGAAGCAGGAAAAGGCTGGAAAAGTAAAGAAGAAGCAAAGGCTGGAAAAGCAGAAGTTAACAAGCAAAATCGAGCAAAAAATTAAGAAGCAGCGGATAGGGCTGGATAAAACTACAGATTAAGAAGCAGAGGAAGAGGCTGGGAAAAAGCAGAAGTTAAATAGCAGCGAATCGGGCTGAAAAGCAGAAGTTAAGAAGCTAAGAAGCAGCGAAACAGGCGACCGAGCACTAAGCAAGATATTGGATCTGGTGGCGTCATCGGTGCGTGCGGCAAAATGTTGGCCAGGACTGGAAGACGGAGGTTTGGAAACAAACGAAGATGACCCGGTGTTTCCAATTGAGTTTGAGACTCGGTGCAGCAGCGAATCAGGCTGGAGGAACACAGAACGTGAAGAAGCGGAATGCAAGACATTGGATCTGGTGACGTCATCGGTGCGTGCGGGCAAAACGTGTTGGCCAGGACTGGAACACGGAGTTTTGGAAACGGGAACACGGAGTCTTGGAAGCAGACGAGGACGATCAGGTTATTCCAACGGGAAGCGTAGCAGACCATATACCGAGCCGGGGTCAAAATCTTGTTGGCCAGGGTTGGCTAGAGGTTTTGATAGCAGACGAAAACGAGAAGAAGCGAGAAAGGCAATCCGAAGGATTCAGGATTTGGGGTTCCAGTTTGTATGTATGGGTAAAAAGAGAAGCATTTCAAGAGCAGGGCTGTAATTGTATTTACATTTTGATTGAAGAAATCAGAGTTAGGGCAAGGTTGTCATTGTATTAACTGTAATTTCCAACGGGTTACAATTGTAAAGTGGAGAAAGACTTTCACGGAAGCTGTCAGAGCTGCAATTGAATACAACCGGATTGAGATTAGATTTACAACAACGATTACTATCCCATTACGATTTGACCGACGAGGGAGAGTCAGAGACTGAGGATGGAGCTGCAGACTTTAGGTCAACGCCATCAACCCCTACCACCCAGAATAACAGGGCAGATAGGCATCGATGCTTAGAACCTCAAGGACAGTCAAGATCGTGGCCCACTTTAAAAGATGTCGAGGGTAGTGTTTCCCAGTTTTCAGGATCACGTGCCCCAAATATAGATCTTTGGATAGTAGAGTTGGAAGATTGTGCAGCTACTGTAGAGTGGAACAAGTTGCATCGCAGACTACTAATGGGCCATCAACAGAAGAGTCAATCTTTGCAGACATTTTTATATGCTCTAATGGAGATAGCTAAGCCAATTCGTTTGGAGAATGAAAGCCTCATTAAGTATTTTGTTAAAGGTATTTCAGATGCAAGACCAAATAAAGCCATGCTGTATTAGGCTACAAATCTCAAAGAGTTGAAATTGCAGATTGAGTCAATAAAGCAGCACTGCTGCATACGATCGGAGCGTACCGGAGAGAAAACAAAGCGCAACTAAGCTTAAAGCTCATTGGGCTAGACTCGCCAGCCCTTATATATATAAACGAACAGCTGACAAAACCGAAGTACGAAATTTTCAAGCGGGCAGTGCACCTGAAGAGGTAAAAACGCTTAACAGCTCTTTTTTCTCGACGTTTAGATGTTTACGTCAAAAGCGAGTCAAAGGGGAGGCGATCTGCGTGCAGAGCTTAACCGAACTAGCTCACATGGAGACTGGCACCGCTGAGGAATTGGCCGCGCTGGAAGCTGCAAGTTCTGGATCCCTATGTACTAATTCTGTTCGCGCCTAAAAGGCAAATCATTTTATTGTATTTTGAAAAGCTCCCCCTAGATATAGAATTAGTCGCTTTAGAAGATTGCCTGTTTTTGGGGTGTGCTTTTGTCTCATTAATATATGTACGCTACTAGTGCAGCTTATCTCTAAACTAAATAATATAAAATGGGTGACAATTGTAGCTTAGATTCAAAACGGTCAAATAGTCATTCACTTTTACGAATACTTGGAAAGCAGAGAACTGGCTTAAATGTATGTCATATAAATGCTCAAAGTCTCCCTCGAAAAATGGAAGAATCTAGATATCTTTTTATTAGCTCATACGTCGATGTCATATGTGTATCTAAAACTTGGTTTGTCTCAAATGTATGTGATGTGTTAGTTGAACGTGATGGTTACAATTTATATCGTTCTGATCGAGATTGTCATGGGGGAGGGGTTGAGGGGTTGCAAATTTGTATGTAAACATTCGACTACCAGTGCAATTGAATATTTATTTGTAGAAATTAAATTTCAAAAACATGCTAAACATTTGCAAATAGGATGCATACTATATATCCACCAAATTCCCGGATAAATTATGATCAAATTTTCAATATTCTCCCTGAAATTACATTAAACTTTACAGACGTCATTATAACTGGAGTTTTTTATAGCGATATATTCAGGGAATCTCATCTCTCTGAGAACATGAAATCGCTGGGAAAAAACTGGTTAACTCCTCATCTCCTACACATTTTACAAAAACAAGCATTTTGGTTTTATAACCACATAAAAGAAACAATTATACAGCGCAACAGGGCAAACAATAAGTGGAAAAGGTACAGCACACCTCAAGCTTATGCTCTGTATAAGTCATTAAGACCACGCTGATTAAAACTGCCAAGACACATTTTTATTCCCTTAAATTTAATAATGCATCCGCTACTTCGCAGACATAGAAACAAATATGTTTTTTTTCTTTTTATTTTTATTTTAGAAAATTAGATATAATATGTAAAATTAAGTCTAATGCGCATCCGTGTACATTTGAGTGCTAGTGACTAAGACCTTCGACTCTGTTTTATATTATTTTATTTGATACTTTGGGCGATTAAATTTAGAAAAAAACACGTTTTGTTTTTTCAACGGATTTTTTTCGAGTTTTTAGGATGCTAGCAGCATGTTAACATTTGAATTAACAGATTAACATTTCCACTTTTTTCAAGTTTATCGACCTCCAGCACACAAAGTACTTATCCAATATAAATAAATTGTAAAAAAATCAAAAGGTTAGTTCATTACCTGTAAAATAAAACATTCGACGGCTAAATTGGTTGGCTACAACTCGAGCTATAAAATGAGAAACGTAAAATGAGCAGAATTTTTTTGTGTAAAACTATAAAAAATCTTTAAAAAAAAACGTATCCATAGAAAAAAAAATTAAAGCCATTTTCGTGATCTGGGCACTCAATTCTACCACCAACAGGCTTGGAGCATTTTGAGTGTAAACTAGTGTAATCGATCTTACAAATTCGTAGATTTTATTAATATTCTCTGTAGTGGGGGTAGTAAGGGCTAGGATGGGTGTTGTGGCATAAAATATTCGGGCTCTGATGTTGTCAAGTTCTGGGCAGTCAGAAATTATATGTGCGACTGTAAGGCTGCCGCCACAGGTACAAGTTGGCGGGATGGACTTTACCAATAAATGTTCATGCGTAAGCGAGGTGTGTCCTATTCGTAGGCGAATAAACACAGACCATTTGGGCTTGGTTATGTTGGGTGGTATCTTTATGCCACAGGGCTCGCTGTTGAATTGCGTGTACCAATGATTGAAGGTTTTATAATTGGCTGATCGTAATTGTTTTATATGATTCGATATTTTACGTTTTAAACTGGAGGCTTCTAGTGGTGGTGTTGTTACGATAGGCGCCAAAGAGGCAAAGAGTGCACTCGAACCCGGAACATACGCCGACTCATGAAGGCTTTCACGACGTGGAAATGGGGCGGTAGCTGCCGATTTCGTTTAATGGTTTATTAGGTTTGGAAATCGGTACAGTTATGGCTGTTTTCCAGATGTGTGAGTAGACTCCTGCTCTTAGGATATCGTTATATATATATATTAATTTAAATTTGGCTTCTGGTGGAAGTTGGCGAAGCATAGGATACGAGATTCTATCGAAACCTGGATTCTTACCTTTGGCATGCTGGAGTGTGGTTTCCAGTTCAAAAGGGGTAATCAGATATTCCAGATATTGAGCGGATAGTTTTAAGCAAGCTTCTGATATTTTACTTTGATAAGACAGAAGGAAATCGTTTGTTGTAATGTATTTTATTTTGGGGCTTGGACTGCCAGTGAGGCTTTTTAGAGCGGCCCAAATTCTCTTGCTGGAAGAGAGGGGGTTTATTGCGGAGGTGAAGTTGACCATTAAATTATTTTACATTGTTTTGTTAGTTTTTTAAATTCCTCATTGCATTTTTTGTAGGCTAGAAGGTTTGCCGTGGACATGTTACGTTTTTACGCATGCCAGTGGATTTGTTTTTGTTGGCGTAGTTGATTAAGATCGGAGTTCCACCAGAAGACTTTCCTCGTGTGCGCTATGCTCTTGGTTTGGGGTATGGAGCAGTTGGCAGCTTTGCGGATTGCTCGGTTCAGAAGGGCAACTTTGTGGTTTATGTTATTGGACGTCGCTTGTTGGAGATTGTGTTTTATTTGCAACTGAAATATTACCCAATCGGCATAGTCCGTCTTGTATTTAGGAGGGGTGTACTTTTAACTTTATTCTGCTCGATCAAAATTTGCGTGCTTATTGGAAAGTGATAGCTGCCGTGCAATTCTGGTGATATCGACCAGTTGCATCTGTGACAAAGTTGTGGGGAGGTTGCGGTAATGTCGAAAATTTAAAATTTACGGTGTGTCGAAAAGTGCGTGGGTGAATTATCGTTAAGAACAAATAAATTGGTTTGGCTAAGGGCGTTGTGGAATTTTTTACCTCGTGAGTTGGGGGCTGGTGACCCCCAATTTGAGTGCCACGAATTAATGTCCCCAACTAGCGTTATTGGGGTATTTGGGGTGTTAATGATTGCTATGATATCTGCGGAGGAGAAGTTTTGGTTGGGGGGAATATACATATTAGTAATTGTAAATATGTAAATTTAAGCGAATGTACTTATGAGGTATATCCTGTTTGATAAGAAATCCAATCCCTTGTTTTCCTGTACCAATGTTATCTGAGTTGCGAAAGTAGCCAACATACGGCTTTATTGTTATAATGTTTAAAAAGGTGTCGAGAAAGTGTGTTTCCTGTAAACAAATTACATCTGGATTTTTTGACTTAATTAAGAGTAAGAGTTCATGATAGTTGTTAATGTAACCATTAAGGTTCCATCGGATTATTAATATAGACATTTTTGTTTAGTTTAAATAGATTAAATTTACTCGAAATGGGCAACTCATTATAAATCTTGGTCGTCATCTGCTGTAGAGCAGCTGCTTTGGCTGGAGGTGATGGAGCTTCTGTTTGATCTGATCGGGTGATGGGATGTCTTCCACCGAAGACGAGAGAGTTGATGCGTAAAGTTGTGTATTGTTTTCTGGTGTAGAAAACGATGTGGTTGCTGATAAGGTGGTTGGTGTGGTGTTTTGATTCTTGATGATTTTGTTTGTAAAAGATTTTGCCGATTGGATTTTCGAGAGTGGGGTCGATGAGGCCGTTGATTTTGCTGATAAGAATGTTGATGTTGACGCTGTTGTGGTCGTCGGTTTTGCCGACTGGGCTGTGGGCTTGGTAACTGCCGAGGCGTAGCTGGGCACTTTCGATTGTTGAGTATGGGTTTGCCGAAAAGATAGTTTTTGCTTCTCTTACGCTGCATTTGTTTTTTGTTTTTATGCGCATTATTTTATTTTCTTGTTGATATCTTTTGCAATTTGCGCATTTCGTCTGGGTACAAGCCACGGGGAAGTGTGGTGGTAGGGCACATGTGCTGCAGGTTTCGTCATTTTGGCAATACTTTTTGGTGTGGCCCAGCAATTGGCATTTTTTGCACCTTATTTGATTTGGAATGTATTCCTTGACTTGCACCGTGAGCCAAGACACGTCGAGTTTTTTAGGTAAGTTGTAAAGGTTAAACGAAACTAGAATAACCCCGGTGTGTTTTGGTTTTCCGTAATAAAGTTTGGTAAACTTGTAAACTTTTTGCACGTGTTGGGACTTAAGTTCTTCAATAATTTCTTTCTCTGGTATTTTTTTAAGGCAGGATGCTAAGATTGCACCTTTGACGACGTTAAGGCTTTCGTGGAGCTTGCATTCAGTTGAACAGATACCTGGTAGTTGAAATGTTTTGATGAGTTTTTCAGCTTCTGCTTTAGATTTGACCAGCATCAGGTGATTGCCGTCGCTTAGAGTGGATATGGATATGATTTCTGTGCACATTCTCTTGAGTTCCCGGTGGACAGCGAAACATGAGTAGCTGGTTAACGGTTTTTTGGGTCTTTGGATGAGATGACTACATATTTTGGATTCTTTTGTGGTAATGTAGGTAATTCGGGAAATTCGTTCATTGGTTGAAGAAGTCTTTTCTTTTCAGTTTTGGGGCTGTCGCTTAGCAAGGCAAAGCGATTTGGCCCCAGATTAGGTGGCCCTGGGGCCATGCGAAGAGTTTTTCACAAAACACGTGTGGGTGCGAATTTGGTGATAACAGTGAGAATAGGGAGTAAGTCGGTAGACACTGAAAGTTCACGATCGAAGGCTGGCCGAAAAGACGTGTGCACTCGCTGAGAGTATATCGATGACTGTGGAAACAAATAAAAAGCCTGGGAATATGCAAATCCAAACCAATACCTGAGCAGGAAATATATGCCAACGATCTTAATAAAAAGATTTTAAACTGCTCTGTACCTGAGGTTACCGAAAATAAATATCTGAACCCACAATTTGTACCTGTAATAGTCTGCGATAATAGTTTTAGATTTATGTGTGTTAGCCAGTGTCATGTCCTTAAAAGTATGCTTAAATTTAAAAGTGACACTACTGGGCTCGACAACATTAGCTTAAAATTCGTGAAAATCCTGCTGCCAAAGATCCTTCCACATATAACGCATACTTTTAATACTGCACTTACAATATCTACATTTCCGGACTGTGGGAAAATGGCAAAAATAATTCCGATTCCCAAATCAAACACTGAGTATAGATCTATCATAATTTTACCCTACCTATCAAAGGTGTTTGAAAACATAATGGCTGATCAAGTTCATAAATTTCTAATGACAATGTAATGCATAATAATAATTAGTCAGGATCTTGAAAATACCGAAGCTGTACCTCAGCTATTCTTAAAATTGCAGACGACCTAAGGGGACAAATATACGAAAACAATGTAACATTATTAGTTCTAATAGACTACAGTAAAGCGTTCGATACAGTTAATCATAATGTCCTTTGTGCAAATTTACGTATCATGCTTATGTTTTCTAAAACGCCTGTTAAGCTTGTGTCATCGTATTTAAAAAATCGTCGTCAATCCGTTGTACTTTCTAACGTCTCGTCCGCATTTAAAAATGTTAATCAATAAGTGTACAGATGTTTGTAACAGGGAACTTGCACGTGTAAATGAGTGGGCTGTCAACAATGGACTTGAGATCAACCCATTAAAATCAAAATGTCTTGCCATAGGCAAGAAAAAGATATTTCTTTATAATTTGCAGCCACTTCATATTAATAACGCCCCTCTGGAATATGTCGATACAGCTGTAGATTTGGGCTTTACTTTTAACAGAACACCCACATGGAGCGATCACATACATTTTTTTACAAAAAATAATTTTCAAAAAAGAACCGTCATACTTGTATGATAAACTGCAATTTACCTCCTCCAGAAGAGCAAACAATCTGACATGCATTAGACCCAGATCACTGACATCCGAGAGGCAATTCTTAATTTATGCTATTCGATCGTGCAATCAACTCCCCAATAATTTAAAGAACATTTATAGTGGCACGCACTTCAAAACTGAACTAATTGCACACCTTACAAATAATATTATATCGGTGTTTGTCGATAGTTGCTGCTGCCCTATTTGTCGCTGTTTGGTGTCGTGAGGCCATCAGCTTAAAAACAAGACAGCTGATCCACAGACTATATCTCACACCTGCTACAAATAAAGGGGATTTATTTACAAAACTGGCCTGCATAAGGGTTTTGGGCGCCGTCACCCTATTTATATAACGCCAATTTGAGTGAAGATGGCGATGCCAAGGAATCTGATATCAAAGATCTATGACATTAAGGCGCACGATAGCAGGGTCACTAGCCTGAGTCTGGGCGAGACCGGCCGGGTGCTGGTCACCGGTGGCGAGGATCGCAATGTCAACCTCTGAGCTATTGGACAGAATGCGAGCTTTATGACTCTGACGGACCACAACCGCTCCATCAACTGCGTCCGTTTCACCTACAAGAATAACTTAGCTTACTCTGCCGACGATATTGGAGTCATACGGCGATGGGATCTAAATGCGCAGAAAACGAACTCTACGCTCAATGGGCACATAGAGTGTCCGCACGCTGGACTTTAATTCCTCCGGGGAGTACGTGGAGTCCGGCAGCAACGACACCACCGTGAGGCTGTGGGACGTGCAGAACAAGAACAATTGCATTCGGATGTGCCGAGGTCACATGTCACACGTGAACTCTGTGAAATACTCCCCCGATGGGCAGTGGATTGACTCCGCTGGCCTGGAGGGCTCGATTCTCATCTGGGACATGGGGGCTAAGGCTCTGGTAGTGAAGCGTGTGTGCCAGCCGCCGCGCCAAGCTAACTCAGCCAGTGGGAGTTGGCAGTCACATGCCGACTACTGAAGACCGACCAAACGTGGTGAAGAACCACATCCTGCTCGAGGTGCCACTGCTCTAGACTAAATATGGCGGATCTAGAGAGGACAACTCGAAAAAACCCGTAATCACCGGTGTTACCGTACCGTGCCTCTGTGATTAATGGCACTACGTTAGTGTGTCTTCTAACGGTGGCTTTCGCATACCTGGCACCTCCGATCGTATAAGTGCCCGATCCGGGGTATGAGGCTCTACCCTGGGGGATTCTTCCTTCCTCATTACTCGTGGGACTAATTTATGGAATCAAATGTAAATACACCCCAAGAAAGAGGGTGCTCTAGCAGCCCCAAATCGAGTCAAATCGAACCTATCCGGGAGCCCGAAGATGCTATGGACATATGTTCACAAAGCTCTGGCACCGACAGCATCACCAAGGAAGAGGAAGAAACCCTACTCGCCTCCCAAAAAGATGACAACCCTAAGCGGATCGCACTATCGGGCGCCGCAAGGAAAAGGTTGGAGGAGACCAAAAGGATCGCTCAGAAGCCTGTGGACCCTCCAAGGGAAATGCCCAGCAGGAGTGGCGCTACCACCAATAAAAAAGGTAGATCGGCCAACACGACCCCAGAAGAGGCGTCGAAAAAGAGGGCCATGTACAAAACCGCGCCACCTAGTGCCCAGACGAAGGGTGATCCTGCAAGTGTCTTGCCGGCCACAGAGGCTCCAGCAGCCACCACAACCGCAGCAGCGGATGGGCAGACAACACAGGAGCAGTCACCCCAAGTCGGTGTCATAGCCTCTTACAGGGACGTTGCCAGCTCGGCGAAGATGGCGATACTCATTGCCGACTACCCTGAGCATCTCCTCACGACCGAACAACTGAACACTATTCAGTCCGCCATCCTATCAAGAGTGATGGCCCTGAGACACGGTTCTGTGAAGCCGCTGTTCTCTGGCTGCACCTTCGACCAGGGTGGATGGCCGTAACGTGTGGAATGCGGAGACAGCCGAGTGGCTATGCACAGAGGTGCCAAAGCTACGGCTGTGGAAGGACGCCCACATCAAGGTGGTCCCAGAGGCAGAGGCTCCACGTGCCGCTGTCTTCATTGGGTACTTTCCGCTTCCAAACGCGGAAATGAAGACGGACGAGATCCTCAAGCTCGTCGAGGGCCAGCAAAGCGGCCTGCGAGTGGGAGACTGGCGTGTCTTCCACCGTGAAATGAGGCAGAGCATGGCCATCATCACGATTGCGCTGGATCCAGTTTCGGCCAATCGACTGAATTCGCTGGCATACCAGCTGTCCTTCGCGTGGGGCACGGCTACACTCAAGCCAAAGGCCAGCGCGCAGCCAAAGACGCAGGCGGTGGCTCCTGCTCTCGCAGCAGAGAAGCCCACCTGCTCCAAGGCAACAAAGGGCACGGCTGCGACAACAACAAAGAATGACGCTGATGGCACATCCCACGCAGGCACAGAGGCTAGCGGCACCATAGTTGCCCAAGAGCCCATGCCACCGAGGATTATGCGCCCTCCCCTCTACGGGCGCATCACGCGCGGAACAGGGCGCATAAACAAGGGTGTGAGGCGCACACCTGAGGAGGAGGCCCTTCTGAGCACAAACCGAGGCCGGAAGATGGCGGCCAGGAGCCGCAAGAGGGCGGACTATTGTCCCGTCCTCCTCCCCCCACCCTCCCCAACACCCGGAGACACCTTAGATGTCTCCAAGCAAACCTCCGCCACGCAAAGGCCGCGTCTGACGTCCTCTGTGAGAGGTTTGCTACAATGGACATAGATTTATCCAGGAACCATGGGTAAATGCCGGACAAGTCCTGGGGCTAAGCACCCCATCTTGTAAGCTACTATATGCAAACGGCCAACCTCGCCCTAGAGCGGCTTTGTTATTACACAAAAATCTAACGTTTGTTCCCCTATCACAGTTCATCACTGAGGACCTGGTGGCGGTTTGGGTTAAAATACCCACTGCCCATGGCAAGCAAGAGGCAGTGCTGGCCTCTGCCTATCTACCCGGCGACACTGACGATGTGCCTCCGGCGGCTACCTGTGCCCTAGCAGAGTACTGCCAGAGAAACCGGCTCCGGTGGATAATTGCTTGCGATGCCAATGCGCATCACACGGTCTGGGGGAGCAGCAACATCAACAAAAGAGGTTAGTACCTTCTTGAGTACATAATTAGTAATAACATAGGTTTACTAAATCAAGGCAGCGAGCCTACGTTTATCAATGCAATTAGAGAGGAAGTCCTCGATCTAACTCTCTGTAGCTTGAATATGTTGTCCGTTGTCTCCAACTGGCACGTTGCGAATGAGATCACTATGTCAGATCACCAGCACATCAGATTTGATATAGGAGGTGCCTTGCAATGTAGCCTAGTTACTAGAAATCCCAAAAACACAAACTGGGATCTTTTCTGTTTTGAACTTAAGCAATCCAGAGACTGCTCCACCCGTCCGATACTAACAATAGACAAGTTAGAGCGTGAGGCTAATGTGCTTCATACAAACATTGAATCGGCATATCACGTCAGCTGCGAACAAAAAGTTCGTAGGATCAGTCGGGCTGTTCTCTGGTGGAACAAGAGCCTTGACGATCTAAAACAATCTGCGCGAAGGCTCTTCAATAAGGCGAGGAAAGGGAAGGCCACTTGGGATTCCTACAAATCCGCCTTAACGCTATACAACAAAGAGCTGAGAAGGTCAAAACGGGCTACGTGGCAGATTTCAACTCTCCCGGAAGCTGTTGGGCTACAAAAAGCCCTCTCCAAGGACCACTCAAACGGCATTTGTACGTTGAAAAAGCCAGATGGAACCCACACAAACAACCCAAAGGAAACGAGTAGTCTACTCCTAACTACTCACTTTCCTGGGTGCGTGGCCATGGAGCAACCCATCTCAGAAAGTGAGGCACCAACCTACCTCTCCGGGATTGAAAAGTGCCCACACATGTGTAGTGGCGACTGAAGAGCCGCGAGATACATTTTTTTTTGTAGCTAGAAGCATGCTACAGATCATAGAAGCTTTAGGTCAAGTTTTTATTTCAGCTTAAAAGCAGACATAATTTTTTGCAACTTTTAAGCCGAGCTTTTAGTGCATGTGCATTAAATTCGTGAGCTGCATTTTTGTGCTATTTGCCTGAACAGATTTTAGGGCAAATATAACAGATAGCTCATAGCGGCGCCAGGGAAGATCTGGAAAGCTCTTGTTCCAATTAGGAAATTTTTCGCTGCTGCTAAGCCTGAACCTAGGTCGCTCCACCTATTTCCGTGCTAAATTCTTTTCAATTCGAGATCCGGCTTTCCGCAGACCAAAGTTGAAATAAGGGCTAAGTCCAAGCGGGCAGTATATAAATTTGAGTGCGAAAAAGAAAATTAACTTGTCGGAGCTTAGCAAACTCAAGTGAGTAGAAAAGCTGGCAGGGTCTGTGTGCAGTGCTTAACCCTTTTTGTTGCACAGGTCACAGGAAGTGTCTACTAAGGTTGCAAGGCGACCATCTGGCGTCGACCCAAGTGAAAGAGGCTATACTAAGGAGACCCCTTAATTTTTCACCGGGGACAAACATCCAGCGGGTAAATATTTCGAGAAGAGTGTTTCGGTTATTGGTTGCTTACTGTGGTGAATTTAAAATAAACAGATTGATCCCAGCAAGCAGTTTTTGAGTTCCGGTCCCGAGGAGCACCCCCTAAACGGGGCATGACGGGCTAGGAAGCCGAAGGAGGGATGAATACCTAACTCTAGTGCAGTTAAATCGGCTACCAGTACGGCTGCGCAACATTCTTCAGTGGCCGGCTATGCAGTTGCGGAAAATTTTGTTGGTTTTGTTTGGCAGTGATCGGCGGTTTAAATTGTTTGACCCTGACATGACCTCTGTGCCCTTGCTGCTTTAACCTATATTCGGTGAAGGGAACATAACTAATGGGTAGTCCCGATCAGTGGCCATAGGCAACGTCCGTCGTCCGACAGCGGTGTATGCGCGAAATAAATGCGAATTAACTGCGCGAATTAAATGCCCAATCTCAAGGATTTTAACCTTTGAAAAAGATGTGCCCCAGTTTTGTTATATCCAAACGGTCTTAACCTACGTGGCATGACGTAACGCTTACGTAAGCCTTCTCTGATTTTTTTATGCAAACTTTTGCTGAAACTAGAAGCCAAAAATAATGAGAGGAACTATCTTTGAAAAATTATGAAGAAAAATAATTGCAAAAAAATATTTAAGTAATTTTAAAATTTAGGTTTAAGCAAAATTGATTAGTTTTCTTGCTCAAAGCGAAGAATAGGGTAGAAAGATATCTCTTTATTGCTTTTGTTTCTACTAACACCATGAAAGCCAGCCTACTGCTTACACTTGGCCAGGCCAAACAACCATTAATTTCCAGCACACCTTAGAGGGAGATCGATCTTTCGCCGATGGATAAGATGCTTGAGTGTTAATAAAATAACATTATTTTTTTTAGAAGTTCAAACAAAAGCTAAATAATAAAGTATGAAGATTCTACACTATGCTGAAAGTTATCCATTGTAAGGATGCTAATCACGGGCCAGGATATAAACTTCAGTCAGTCCAAGGTCCTCTACAGAAATATTTATATTTGCGGAGACAGGCAGGAAAAGGACGTGCCGGCGGGAAGCGGGCTTTATTAGGAGCGAGAGTTGAGGTAGGGCGGGGTCCGTGCAGGACTACGCCCGGGCCACCTGCCGTCGGAGGATCGGCCCGTCGACCGGTACCGATGCCCCACTCCGGCGGGCAACCGCGAGCGCTCCGCTTGCGGCCGGGGAGAATGTGATCCCGTCAACCGGGAGCCGGATCTCTGGCCAGGGAAGGGGTGCCTGCCCATGGCCATGCCGCCAGCCCGTCATCCGGGCTGGTCAGCAGACCTGAACAGGCCCAACCAGGGTGGGAGGAGTCGGCCCCGTCAACCGGGTGCCGGCGCCTGGGACACGAGGAGGGCGGCCGATCCCGTCAACCGGGAATCGGTCCACCAGCCCTGGACAGAGAGGGGCGGGGTAAGGGCAGCCGATCCCGTCAGCCGGGAGTCGGTTGTCCAGCCCCGGAGAGGAGTGAAAGGCCACAGAACGAGAGCTGGATGTGGCCCCGTCAACCGGAGGACACTCCCGCCTTGGTTCTGATAGCCGGGGCTGCGAAAAGAACATTGCCGGGTATTATCTTCACTTATTCCTGGTTTTATTTTATACAAGTCCAAATCCTAGTTCTAGTTATTCCTAATCTATTCCCTAATTCCTACGCACCGCTGGCCTCCCACTGTTGGGAGTGGCCCTTGGCCGGCTCACCCGTACTACTCCTCGGCGTGGGCCTCCATGTCTCCTGCGTGCCCAGGATTTGTATCGCCGTGCCCACGGCCACGTGTCCGGATCTTGTTATCCGCGTAGTCCAGAGGTTATTTGTCCGCGCACGTCTGCTCCCTTTCGAAGTTTGTAAAAGACTCCTCGATCGGCGGGCAGAGGGGTCTGCTCGAAGCTCTGCTCTGCTGCCGATCACGGCAGCGGTTGTTCTCCCTGCTTCGGCGCGGAGTATCGCCGTCCTTTTCTGGCGCGTGTCCTCCTGCCACTCGTCGGGCTTTGTCGGCGTCGGCGCCTTGCTGGCGTGTTTTGCCGATCGTTGTTTCCTTCTCTGCTGCTTCTAGTTGGTTCTGTCGGCTCTGCCGGCGTATCGCTGGTTCTGTCGGTGTGGTTGGCTCTGTCTGTGTGTTGGTCGGCTCTGCCGCTATGGTTGGCTCTGCCGCTGCGGTTGGCTCTGCCGGTATGGTTGAAATGTTGCGGGCTTTGTGTTGCGGGCGTCGTGTTGCTGTGGTGCTGTTGCGAGCGGGGTTCGATGTTGCGAGCGGGGTTCGATGTTGCCGGCGCGCTGCGTTGTTGTGGCCGCTGATCGGCAGCGGGCCACGTACCTCTCTGTGAGCCCTAGTCCGGCCTTAACCTAATCTCCTAACTAATATTTACAGGTGCCCTCCGTGGGTCTTTCGGTAGTCGCTTAGCCTAACTTAATCCTAACTTATACACTACTCTTAATTATATACAAATATATACATGCCGCGGTAGGCCTTGTGAGGGATACCTCACACCATGAATTAAATATCGCTACCAATTGAATTAATTAATTACTACCAATTGAATTAATTAATTACTCTGAATTGAAGATCGCAAGAAAATTAAACTAAAGAACTATCGCTACGAAAATTTAAACTTTAATTATTGCAATTTACGAAGTAATGAGAAATGAAGTGAACTAATTTAGCCATTCAACTTAGAGCAGCGTTCAAAACAAAATTTAAGCTAATTAAACAAAGAACTATGTTTAAAGATATTATTTTTAAAATTTTTGAATATTTTAAGAGTATATATATAGTCTAATTCTATATCTGTTTCAAAATGAATTTAAACGTTATGTTAGCCTTAACCAGTACATTTATATTAAATCTTAATGTCTAATGAAATCATGAATTCTTAAATCTCTGTGTTTTACCGACTCGAATGATGACTCCACGGTCGCTCTTGCGGCAGGTGATCGTAGGTAGGGTGGGCATTACGCGAGCGCAACAACATCTGTGTCTCCGCAAAAATTTAGTTTTCTCTGTCCTTCTGTCAGTGAATTTTGGTTATCATATCTTCCGGTTTAGCCTAGCTTTTATTTTTGTCGCAGCACGCTCAATTCTTGTCTTGTAAGTAATGATGTGTAGTCCGTGTCCGAGGTCTGGGTCAGCAAGACCACCACCCCCAAAGCCGACGAGCTAGAGCCGGAAACCTACAGCGTGCCCCAGCAGCTCAGATCCTCCCAAAGCAGACGAACTTGAACGTTACATACTACACCTGCGCGTGGCTATTGTGGCAGACTCCAATGGGGCTGAAAGAAGGGAACCCCTATCTATCAGAACGTATTGGAAACATGCCGTTTAGACTGTTTCATCAAAATAGCGTACAATGGGCCATACAAAGTTTTAGTCCATACAAATCCCTGGACCAGATGGAATTTATCCATGCCTATTGCAGCGGGGACTGCACCAATTTGCACTCCCCTGGTCCGTCTATTCCGATTTAGTCTCGTGCTTGGACACAAACCAAGCAAATGGGCTAAAGTAAAAGTTGTGTTTATTCCAAAGGTAGGGAAGAATGATTCCCAACTGCCTAAATCCTATAGACCAATTAGTCTTAGCTCCTTCCTTCTTAAAACTATGGAAAAATAATTGACCAGCACATCAGGAAGTGAACCTCAAGCATCTTCCCTACATAGGTACCAATATATAATAATATCGTTTTCTTTCAAAGTGAACGGTCGTGTTTTGTTTTGCTCCTCGTATTTGTGTAAAATCTTTGCTATAAACCACCGGGGTTTATTTAAAACTTCTATCCTGTGTCAATAATAATTCACCGTTTCACTTCGTGTGCATGCAGCTGTTTTTGTGTATTAATAACTATATTAATTGCAATTTAAGTTATGTGCAGCGATTGGCTTATCTGCATTTTGCATTCCTCTTTGTGCTTTATCCGTTACGCCGAAATTATGGCTCGACGGCTTAAGCTCCCTAACTCTCGCTTTCTTTGCTCTCTTAGTGCACGTAACTACTCTTATTTTCAGGTACAGGACTGGTACAGTGGTAAGTCACTATAATGTCTCCTAGTGTTGTCTGTGTAATAAAAACCTGCAAGAAAGTAATTTCAGATGAGGACCCTACTATTGGCTGCTGGCTGTGTGACAATGTCGTGCACGCCAAGTGCATTGAACCACTAACCATACAACATATAGACTACTCATTTCATACAACGAAAATGGACGCAAAAATTTCTTAGCGACAGGCCCCAGGCCTGTGAGCGGCGGGCCCCGTCGCTCTCTCGCGGCTCTCTCTCTCTCTTCGCTCTCTCATTTTTATGCCGCACACTGATTGCGAGAGTTCGCTCGTTCAGTCGCAGAGAAGTTTGCTTCAAGAAGTTTGCTTTGCGCTCGAATTCTTCTTTATATGTATGCGTGTTCATGCATTCACGTACACGGGTGCATGTGTGCGATCATTTCATTTCGACCCAGCAAGAATATTTCGTCTTTTGGTACTTTTCATACTATGTACCCTACAATATGGGCAATTTTTAAAATTTTTGAATATTTTAAGAGTATATATATAGTCTAATTCTATATCTGTCTCAAAATGAATTTAAACGTTATGTTAGCCTTAACCAGTACATTTATATTAAATCTTAATGTCTAATGAAATCATGAATTCTTAAATCTCTGTGTTTTTACCGACTCGAATGATGACTCCACGGTCGCTCTTGCGGCAGGTGATCGTAGGTAGGGTGGGCATTACGCGAGCGCAACAACATCTGTGTCTCCGCAAAAATTTAGTTTCTCTCTGTCCTTCTGTCAGTGAATTTTGGTTATCATATCTTCCGGTTTAGCCTAGCTTTTATTTTTTGTCGCAGCACGCTCAATTCTTGTCTTGTAAGTAATGATGTAGTCCGTGTCCGAGGTCTGGGTCAGCAAGACCACCACCCCCAAAGCCGACGAGCTAGAGCCGGAAACCTACAGTGCTCCAGCAGCTCAGATCCTCCCAAAGCAGACGAACTTGAACGTTACATACTACACCTGCGCGTGGCTATTGTGGCAGACTCCAATGGGGCTGAAAGAAGGAACCCCTATCTATCAGAACGTATTGGAAACATGCCGTTTAGACTGTTTCATCAAAATAGCGTACAATGGGCCATACAAAGTTTTAGTCCATACAAATCCCCCTGGACCAGATGGAATTTATCCATGCCTATTGCAGCGGGGACTGCACCAATTTGCACTCCCCTGGTCCGTCTATTCCGATTTAGTCTCGTGCTTGGACACAAACCAAGCAAATGGGCTAAAGTAAAAGTTATGTTTATTCCAAAGGTAGGGAAGAATGATTCCCAACTGCCTAAATCCTATAGACCAATTAGTCTTAGCTCCTTCCTTCTTAAAACTATGGAAAATAATTGACCAGCACATCAGGGAAGTGAACCTCAAGCATCTTCCCCTACATAGGTACCAATATATAATAATATCGTTTTCTCTTTCAAAGTGAACGGTCGTGTTTTTGTTTTGCGCCTCGTATTTGTGTAAAATCTTTGCTATAAACCACCGGGATTTATTTAAAACTTCTATCCTGTGTCAATAATAATTCACCGTTTCACTTCGCGTGTGCATGCAGCTGTTTTTGTGTATTAATAACTATATTAATTGCAATTTAAGTTATGTGCAGCGATTTGCTTATCTGCATTTTTGCATTCCTCTTTGTGCTTTATCCGTTACGCCGAAATTATGGCTCGACGGCTTAAGCTCCCTAACTCTCGCTTTCTTGCTCTCTCTTAGTGCACGTAACTACTCTTATTTTCAGGTACAGGACTGGTACAGTGGTAAGTCACTATAATGTCTCCTAGTGTTGTCTGTGTAATAAAACCTGCAAGAAAGTAATTTCAGATGAGGACCCTACTATTGGCTGCTGGCTGTGTGACAATGTCGTGCACGCCAAGTGCATTGAACCACTAACCACAACATAGACTACTCATTTCATACAACGAAAATGGACGCAAAAATTTCTTAGCGACAGGCCCCAGGCCTGTGAGCGGCGGGCCCCGTCGCTCTCGCGGTTTCTCTCTCTCGGCTTTTATGCCGCATTCGCTCGTTCAGTCGCAGTTTGCTTCGAAGTTTGCTTTGCGCTCGAATTCTTCTTTATATGCGTGTTCATGCATTCACGTACACGGGCATGTGCGTTATTTCATTTCGACCCAGCAAAATATTTCGTCTTTGGTACTCACTAGGTACAATATGGGCATATTCACAATTGGGTTAATGGTAAAAATAAGAATGTTATATGTTATAATATATTTAATGTTTCAGCATACATTTCATATTTGTTTACAAATTCAAATCAGTGGCAGCAGTGAAATGATATTTGCATATATATAATTGCATACGTGATAGAACAGGGCATAGCAGTCGGTGTCACTTAAAACTCCGACTGCTCTTATGTGGTTGAGAAATCAAGTCAGCTGTTATTGTTGTTATTCGAGCGGTTGGTGCATGCATACCCTACCGACGATTGCTTTTTAGGGGAGCGAGGCAGAAACAAAACAGCTGATTGGCTTTGTTTTGTTTACATTACATTTTATTGATATTTTTTCCGGACACTTGTTATGAATTTGGTTTATTGTTGGTTTTAATGATCTAGTTGTATATATTTTATGTATGTTTGTTTTTTTAAATATTTTGTTTATTTAAAAGTCGCCGCTCGAATTAGTTACCGATAAATATACACACATATACATATATACACCTGTGTGGAACAATATACAAATCTTCATTTTTATTTAAATAATATTTTATTGAAAATAATTTAATAATTTTAATCGTTAATATTGTTGTAAATTACACTGCGAAGTATAAAGAAAAGAAATCAACCCAAGAACATTAAACATAACTTTCAAGACAAGTGTCCTAAAAATGTAAACAAAACAAAGCCAATCAGCTGTTTTGTTTCTGCAGCTCCCGCTCCCCTAAAACGCAATCGTCGGTAGGGTATGCAGGCACCATCCGCTCGCATAACAACAATAACAGCTGACTTGATTTCTCAACATAAGAGCAGTCGGAGTTTTAAGTGACACCGACCGCAATATGCCCTGTTCCTATCTCAGTACATGAATTTTATTATGCAATTTATCATATATACAAAACATTTCACTGCCACTGATTTGAATTTGTAAACAAATATGAAATGTATGCTGAAACATTAAGAAATATATTATAACATATAACATTCTTATTTTACCATTAACCCAATTGTGAATATGCCCATATTGTAGGGTACCTAGTATGAAAAGTACCAAAAGACGAAATATTCTTGCTGGGTCGAAATGAAATGATCGCACACATGCACCCGTGTACGTGAATGCATGAACACGCATACATATAAAGAAGAATTCGAGCGCAAAGCAAACTTCTTGAAGCAAACTTCTCTGCGACTGAACGAGCGAACTCTCGCAATCAGAGTGCGGCATAAGAATGAGAGAGCGAAAAGAGAGAGAGAGAGACGCGAGAGAGCGACGGGGCCCGCCGCTCACAGGCCTGGGGCCTGTCGCTAAGAAATTTTCGCGTCCATTTTCGTTGTATGAAATGAGTAGTCTATATGTTGTATGGTTAGTGATTGAACGCACAGGCCGGCTGGCTGATAATTTTACCAAAAACATTGGATTGCGCTACTGCTGTGAGGCTTGTCGCAATGTTGAAAGGGAAATGATGGCATTTATGCGGCAAACCAAAAATGGTTTTAAAGAGCTACTTGTTAGTTTTCGTAAAACTAATAAGGAGCTCATGGCGCTGGACTCCATGTTTAATGGCCTAAAGCTGTTAAACGAGTCCCCAATGCGCAAGAAAACCACGGTTTGCACACCGCATTTAGCCACTGCCCTGGAACTCGACGCAGGTTTTCAACAGCTCACTCCCTCGGCACAGCCCCCGACCCCAATATATCAAACTCCTATGATATTGAGGTCGGGTGCAAGGAAAGATTCGGTCTTCGAATGTGCCGTGACAGGGACCGCAGCTCCAGTGTTGTCCGTTGAGTCCGCTGGCGGGTCAAAATCAAAATTAACGACTCCTCAGATCCCCGTCCCGAATGCTCCCTAGGGTGACAGGCCTGGATTACCGGCCGAAATTGGTAATAAAATAAATGTCCCTGACGAACTCTTTAGCACAATATGCTCTGCCTATTTCTGGCCGCAGCATGTTGTTGTTAAGGAGTACGAAGCCAAGAAAAAACGAGAAAGAAAGCTAACTTCGGTAAACCGAAGTTTGTATACCCTTGCAGTCTGAGATTGGATCATTAAAAATTGATCCATTTTGGTAATGTTAAAAAAAAAAAAATGTCAAATTATGTAAATTTTGTAAATTTTACATTTTACATGTAGAATTTTACCATTTTCATATAAATCGACCGATCCCTTCTATGGCAGCTATATGATATAGTTGTCCGATCTTAATGAAATTAAAACCGTAATTCTATAACTGTAAAAAAAGACTATATCTCGAAGTTTATAGAAATTCGTTGAAAAACAGAAAAGTTAAATTTTTTTTACAATAATTTCGCCATCATTCTATGGCAGCTATAGGATATAGTGGTCCGATTTCGGCCGTTCCGACATATATACTGCGTGCTAAAGAAATAAGACTATGCTGAAAATTTCAGCCCGATAGCTCAAAAACTGAGAGACTAGTTCGCGTAGAAGCCGACAGACGGACAGACAGACAGACGGACATGGCTAGATTGACTCGGCTGGTGATACTGATCAAGAATATATATACTTTATGGGGTCGGAGATGCCTCCTTCACTGCGTTGCAAATATCATGGCAAAATTATAATACCCTCTGCAAGGGTATAAAAAAGACGGCCTGTAGGAATTAGTCTACCCAGGCCGGACAAAACCACTGTGCCAGCTCCAAAAAACTAACCAATTCCCTACTTCTTACTTATCAGAATGCAAGGGGGTTACGTAGTAAGCTTCCTAAATTGTATTCTGATAGTGTTTCCTTGGCATCCCAGGTGATTGTGTTCACAGAAACCTGGTTGGAGCCGGAGATCCTAAGCTCCGAAGTTTTTCCAGCTGTGTACACAGCGTACAGCTTGATCGGCCTTCCAGGCGAGGGGCGGGGTCCTCATTGCGGTTGATTCAAACCTCACGTCTGAAGTATTAGCTTTCGAGGAACCACCTTTCCGCTATCCAGTCGGTCTCCAATAGACTTTCGGATAGGGTCCATTTAATTGTTCTAGGTGATTTTAACATTCCTGGAGCTATTTGGTCCACAACTGAATCCTCTAACATACTTTTAACTACTGCACGTCACGATTTTATTGATGGCTTGTTTGACATTTCGTTGTCTCAAGTCAACCAGGTACGAAATTCCTTAGACCGCTTGCTAGACCTCTGCTTAGTCTCTGATCCGGCAAGAGTCAGTTTGTTTTGGGTCCCGCCCTTGACGCTACCCGAAGATCCATACCATCCTACTTTCGATGTGACTAACGATATTGGGATTGCTATGGAGAATAAGTCTGATCAGCTGGCTAAGAAAGTCCACTGCTTTCGCAAAGCGGATTTTCGACGTCTGAATAATTTTATGTACGACTTTGATTGGTCCGATCTCTACATTTGCACTGACATGGTGGGTGCCATAGATATTTTTTACAATGCCATGAACTCCTTTTTTACAGAATGTGTTCCGTTATACTATCCATCAATCTCCAATAAGCCTCCCTGGTTTAGTAAAGAGTTTACTCGCCTCAAAAATGTCAAGTCCAATCTCTATTCTAAATTTAAACTTAACGGTTCTCAAGCTGTTCATTCTCGCTATTTAGCGGCTCCGTCAAGGTGCCGCTAAATAGCGTCAGTCAGTGTGGACTCAGTGTGGACTCAGCACTTCGTTGCTGAATCTGGGATGCAAGCCTAAGGTTCTAGTATACTTCTCCTAATTAGCCTACTTTCCTTAGCAAACCGTAGAACGATGTTAGGCATTGTCTTTATGTATAATCTGATCCGTAGTGACGTGGAAAGCAGCGATCTATTGGGTCAGTTGATTTTCCACGTACCATGTAGAACCACAAGATCCTACCTGCCTTTAGTTTTGCACCAATGCAGAACATCGTATGAAATACATGAACCCTTTAGAGTATTATGTGCAAATTATAATGATTTGTATAAAATTATCTCATCTGTAGATAGCCTTCCTAAACTAAAAACATTAATCATAACACACCTAGTACACATGCAAGATAACAATCGAGCTGCCTGATAGTAGTTTATATTTCCTCGCATTCTTTTATCTATACTTTTCTTTCGCGCATATTTAACACCTAACCCTAACAAGCCCGGGCTTGGTTTTAAATGGCCACTTGAGTGTACTGACCGTAGTGCATCCTCAACGCCCAAGAAGAATATATGCGTACCAAACTGGTAAATCAACTGAGACTGAGACTCCATTGCCTTACAACAGTCATTGAAAAGGCCATTGGCTCTCAACAAATAGCACTAGGTGCCTTTCTAGACATCTCAGGAGCTTTGACAACACGTCATACGAGTCTATCCGTGCCTCTCTTGTACGTAAAAATGTCGCCACACCCATTATTAGGTGTATTCTTGAAATGCTCAAATCCAGAATCATAACTGTAGACCTAGGAGGAACCATGACCTCAATCACAGCCACAAGGGGATGCCCTCAAGGGGGAGTACTCTCTCCTCTCTTGTGGACTCTGGTCATAGACGAGCTACTGTTTGAGCTCAACAACCTAGGGTTCCCCACTTAGGGCTACGCTGACGATCTAGTCATCTATATAGTGGGCTGGCATGAGCAAACCATCTCGGATCGCATGCAGCAAGCCCTCAATATAGCCAATAGATGGTGTCAGGATAAAGGACTATCCATAAAACCGTCTAAAGCTGTTCTAGTTCCATTTACCAGGAAAATGTCTCTCTCTCTCTGACAAGACCATCCCTAAATGGATCAACCATTGACTTTTCGGATGAAGCTAACTACCTGGGAGTTATAGTTGACTCCAAGCTCAACCAAGGTTTCGGACCAAGGTTTAACAAATCCATAGCCATGGGAAAGTCCCCAACCATCTTTCAAGCAGAGATACACGCCATAGAAATCTGTGCTCGTGAATGTCTTCGCAGGAATATGCAAGGCGCACGGATTAACATCTTCTCTGACAGTCAGGCGGCGCTCATAGCGCTGAGATCTTTACGATCACCTCCAGACTTGTAGAAAACTGTTTCCAGCAGCTGAACGCCCTTGCCTCCAAAAACACCTTAACGGTGGGCTGGGTGCCAGGGCATGAAGGCCATATAGGAAACGAGGTGGCAGACTCTAGCAAAACGCGGGCGATGACACCACTAATCGGCCCTGAACCATTCTGTGGACTTTCGAAAGGACACAAAGGGAACTGGTCAGGAAATGGGAGGAAAAGGAGATAAGTCGTCACTGGACCGACAGTGCAGGGCTGAGACAAGCCAAACAATTTCTCGTCCCCAGATGTCGCGATCCAAACGCATCGTCAATCTAAAAAGAGTGAGATTCGCACTCTAACAGGCTACCTAACAGGTCACTGCAACCTACGGTATCACCTTAAGAAATTAAAACTTTCAGAAATCGACACATGTAGATTCTGTGAGCTGGAGCCAGAAACATCAGAACATGTTCTATGTGAATGTCCCTCACTAATCAGACGTAGACTTCAACAACTAGGAGGTGAACTTATCCCCTAAAGGATTTGGGAAGAGATAGACCTCGCCAAAGTGCTCTCCTTTATCAGAAGCCTAGGAATAGGGGCTCTACCTTAATCCTACAGGCCGGCACAAAAGACCTAACATCTGGTCACGGTGCAATAAGGCCCTAGTAATAATAATAATAATAATAATACGGAAGAGCAAACAGATAATGGAGTTTTTAGCCGAGCCGCCGGTTACGGCCATCACATGCATTCAGTTCCATTCGTTCGAGTTCCTACTAGCCGCCGGACGTGTGGACGGTACCATGTCCATCTACGACTTGGAGCACCAGCAACTCGTCCTCACAGACCACGCACTTTATGGCTAAAATGTATTAAAAAACGCGAGTGTCCGTTCCGGGTAGTGCCCGGCATCTGAGCTAGATTTCCGTGGAATATGGATTCTTTAGGTTGCTGGTTCTTGTGGTGATAATGCTGATCTGCGGTTGCCGATCGACACCGTTTCCATCAACACCATCAGCCTGGACCGTGTGATACCGTTCTATCAGCCGGCCAACGCACTGCCCAACTTCAAGCACACAACTCGACCAACCGGAACAGCTTTACGTGCGGCAAACCGTTCCGGCTCGATGGGTGGCTCTGCCGGCCCAGGTGCGGGAGGAGCACGAGGACAACAAGAGCGAGTTGTCGTCGCCCAACTTGAGTCTTGAGGTTGTGAACGAGGCGGTGCTGGAGTCGGCAGGGACCTCGCCGATGTCCTAGCTGCCGCCTGCTCAGCTCACAGCAATGCCGAAATCGTCGTCTTCGTCATCGGCAGACTATGCGTATCACGGCGGGGGGTGTGGCGGCCATGGCGTTGGCGGGAATCGGAAAGTACTCGCGTGGAGCCGACAGCCTTCGTATAACCTTGAGGACAACACGCACCAGCTATGGCCTGGATAGCCATAGCCACAGCCGCCTGCAGTCGATGAACCAATTCGCTTCACAACTACAACATATACGCAATGGGGAAGGAGGAGGACTCGGATGCGGATGTGCAGCAGTTTAACGACAGCAACCCGCCAATACTCACCAATTACGCCAACTACGAGATGGCTAAGGATTTCCCTATCAATCAGAATATCAACTACATGGTCAATCGCTACAATCCCGCTCCCGCCGTCGCAGTCGCCGCCTCCACCATCAACGCCTCGTCGAAGTCCATCAAGAAGACGACGATGACCAGCCTGCATAAGCGGACCACAGGCAGCATGGCCAGCACGAAGCAAATGTCGACGGACATCTTCGGGCCCAGCAAGCTCAGCGCGACCGCACAAGGCTGTCCTCAAGGAGCTGAGCAATCGCCAGTCCAGCTCGGATTTGCTAAGGAATGCCACCCGGTCCCGTGATTTACTGGGCGCCTTGAGGCAGGCCAAGAACTGCGGCAGATCTATTTTCATAGACGTACTGGGAACCATACTAGAGAAGCCATCCTCCTGGAAACTGGACTTCTACATGTTTGTGTATCCATTTCGGTTCCGCGTTGTCGCAACTGCAAAACATTATTGTTTTCTAAGCGAGCGCGAGTTAAAAAAGGCATATCGAAAGAGAGAATTGTCCAGGTCGTCAGCTCTTGAAGGGCACGACGGGCTCAGAATGCTCTCAGCAAAACAAGAAACCAGAAAAACCACCAGCTTCCTAAAAACCTACTTAGAGCACAGTGTTGTAAGGGGAATTTGCCTCATTTAAGTTCGCTCTAAGCTGCCAAAACTACGGAATTTTACAAAAAACAATCGATTGCGGAACAGCTCCGAGGGAGCAAGCCCGCTGCCGCTCTCTCGGGAACCCTGTTCTGCTTGTCCAGCATTAACAAAACTTAGTCATTAAAAATGATTTATATTAATAATTTTTGTTATTGAAACTAATTTATCCAATTATTATTAGTTACCTTATATACCAAAGTCTTATAAATTGTAAAAAAAAAAATAAAAATTATATATAATTTAAATTTGAAATAGAACGCGACTTGGGTTAGTTATAATATTTAGTCCTAAGTTAAATGATATGATTGATTATTTGAAACCCTTTGTGACTAGTGTTAGGATGACATTTATAATAAATACAATTACAAAATACAAATACAATGTTAAATTCAAAAGACTTGTTGATACAGGAAAAGCTTTGCTTGATGTGTTAGCGTGTATTTTTTAAACTTGGCGTAGGAGTTGGCAGTCTCATAGGTCGGCTAAGAGTTCTGACAGGATTTATAGAAAGTCAGGTGCTGACTATTGGGAATGTCAAAAGAATTTCATGTATTTCCATACGAAGATATGATGTTCGATGCGATCTTGGGCACAACAATTTTGTATAAAACGTTGGTGTTCATACATGAACATGATAAATTTAGAAATACCAATTGTAATCTTGAGGAATCCAAAAATATCACTTAGGAATTTTCCATGCTGTACAAAAGGTCGCTCCACGGGGGAGCAATGGATAAGACTTCCCCGCTCAGACAAGCAAATGTGCGGTCTCTGCGTAGACCATAGATAAGAGTTCAAATGTTCTATATAAGGCAAAGATCGTTTTAAATAAAATCAGTTTGAAATATCAACTCAACGAATGTAGACTTCTTATTTGGAGGTTCTAACAGTTATAATGATAATCACACAGAAAGGAACTACATTTTCGAAAAGGATTCAATGTATTAAAGCAGGCATTGCAATAGGAACAGATGAACAGATAGGAAAAAGTTGTGCATTTTAAGCACAGAAGATTGCAAGACAGGTATTGGGCTTGAACTTGATCATTTAAGCAAGGATGTCGCTTCAGAAGTCAAGTTTATGGTTGGGAGCCATAAGCCGATAAGAAATTTTACCTCGCTAGTGGAGATAAAGATTTTATTGACAGATGAGTTACCTGTATATCAACATCCAAGGCGTTTAGTTTATTGTGATCAAAAAATAGTCGATGATCATATGCAGAAGTGGATTCCGGAAGGAATAATCAAGCTTAGTACATCAGAGTTTGCTTCCCCTGTCGTTTTGGTAAATAAAAAGAACGGGAAAAAACGTTTGTGCTGCGATTATCGCAAACTGAAAGAAAAGATAGGGATAACTTTCCAACAGCACACATGGATTGCGTCATTGAAACATTGCTCGGTGGAGAAGTTTTTACCACACTGGACTTGACCAATGGATTTTTCCATGTCTCTTTGTCTCCAGAAACCAAGAAGTGCAGTTCGTTCGTCACAATGAGTGGGCAGTACGAGTTCATGTTTGTACCTTTCGGCATCACGAACTCTCCAGTGGTGTTTATCAGATATATTATGGCGGTCCTGCGCGATGTGGTAGAAAACGAGGTTTCAGTTGTATACATGGATGATGTGATCATCGCTAGCACGAGTGTCGAAGAGGGTGTGCAGAAGCTGAAACGAGTTTTAAACGTGTCAGAAGAAAATACTTTGCGCATAAACTGGAGCAAATGTCAGATGTTAAAGAAGAAAGTGAATTTTCTAGGATATGTAGTGGAGAGGGGGACAATCAAACCAGGCGTTGAGAAAACTAGAGCGGTTGCTGAGTTTCCATTTCCTCGCGATAAGAAAGGTATCCAACGATTCTTAGGATTAACGTCGTATTTCAGGAGATTCATGGGGAGCTACGCTGTAACTGCGAAGCCGCTGTCCTATTTACTACGCAAAGAAGCAAAGATCGAGTTTAAGGAAAAGCAGGTAGAAGCATTTTGAAAATTAAAAGCAGCTTTAATTAGTGGGCCAGTTCTGAAGCTATATGACTCTCACTCGAAGCAGAGATTCATACCGATGCTTCCAAATTTTGATTTGGAGCCAGGTTGCTACAGAGAGACTAGGAAGATAGGTTGTGGCATCCAATTTTCCATATGAGTCGGAAGACCAAGCCGTGCGAAGAGAAATATCACTCTTATGAAATCGAAGTGATGGCAGTTATCTGAGCTTTGCTAAAGTTTCGTGTTTACGTTTTAGGGAAGAAATTTAAAATAGTCACCGAAATAAAATAGTCGTGAAAAAAAAGGAGATTCCGCTTAGAGTGTCTCGTTGGGCAATGTATTTGCAGGATTTCGACTACGAAATCGAAAATAGGTCCGGTTAAAAGATGAGCCGTAGAAGCGTTGAGCAGGGTGTCGTGTTTCGTTGTAGCAGATAGTTTGGTTCATCGTTTAAGAGAGGCACAGCAAATAGATTATTGGATAACGGTGCTAACAGTGTGGTGGAGACGAAAGGGTTCGAGATATCTAAATATCGAACAGAATTTTGAATAAGGACCCAAATAAAGAGTTATTGGTAGTTCCTTCGCTTATGGAAGATGAGATCATCCGAAATGCACATAAGCAGGGTCATTTCTCTTCCAAAAAGGCTCAGGACTTGGTCGAAAAGTCATACTACATTCCCAAGGTGAAGGACAAGATCTCGCGAATTGTTGAAAGCTGCGTTGAGTGCATCTCAAAAATGCAAAAGCTGGATGACTGGAAGGGTTCCTTACACCAATTGACAAGGGTGACAAGCCATTGGTAACATTCCATATCGACCACGTTGGTCCAATGGAGTTAACCAAAAATCGCTATAATAATATTCTCGTAAATGTCGATGCTTTTTCCAACACGAAGCCCTGGGGCTGAGGAAGTGTGAACTTGCGTGGAGCGTCAGGATCATGTCTGATCGAGGAGCTGCGTTTACTTCGCACAAGTTTAGGGAGTACTGCGGAGGGGAAAAGATTCCGCACTTACTAATCGCAACCGGAAATGGCCAATGGCATGCACAAAATGGTAGTTCCTACGTTATCTAAGCTGAGTCAAGAAGTCCAGGGTGCTGGTACAAGCATGTAGGCAGGGTTTATCAGATTATTAACAATACTGAGCCGATTAGTACTAAAGTTTCTCCGTTCAAGCTGATAACAGGATTAGATATGAGTATTGGTAGTAATGTTGAGCTCATGAAACTGAGCAAAAAAGCAAGAGAGAGTATCCAGAAAATCCAAACAGAAAACAAAAGGGATTTTGACTCTAAGAGAAAGGTAGAAAGGAAGTTTGAACTTAATGATCTAGTTACTATAAAACGCAATCAGTATGGTACTGGTTTTAAATTAAAAGGCCATATAAAGTAGTCAAAATATATGAAAATATATAAAGAAAGAGTTGGAGAAGGAGAGAAACCATATAGGACTAAGACAGTTGCAGAGTATATGAAACCAAATAAACGTCAGGAAGGCCAAATGAGGGATCTGGTAATGGTACCACCAGAAGGGTCTCACTTAATAGTCTCTGTCTCTCCCTCTTTAAAATATACTGGAAGGGGTATTCAATTGCAACGTGAGTAACAAGAGGTGGTCACTCCTCGTAAAATTCAGTCGCCGCCAGAATCTCGTGAATCGCACAACCTGTCAAGAAAACTTACATACGATTATGTTAATGTTAAGAACCAACATCGAATGTGAATAAACAATATCTACAATATCTACCGGCCGGTGTTACAACTTTACTTAAAAGGGGACACTGCATATATATGCATGCTTTTCTCAAGCAGCTAACATCGTAAGCCAGTTTGTATTCCCTTACAGTCTGCAATTGAATCATTAAAACTCGATCCCTTTAGGTGAACTTAACTTAACTTGGCCAAATTCTAAAACACACCTGAACAGCGTGCAACGGATTAGAGTGCTGTCACCCAATTTGGTGGCTCTAGTTCTTATAGTCTCTGAGATCTGTTACCAGCTCGACTCGGCTGGTGATGCTTATCAAGAATATATACACTTTATGGGGTAGGAGATGCCTCCTTCTGCCTTTTACATACAATCTCGGTTGGCACTAACTTATAATACCATTGTACCCTATGGATAACGGGTAAAGTCTGGAATATTGTTTCCATGGAAAAATATTATCTTTTTCTTTTATAGAGGTATTTCAAAATCATACGTCACATCTAATTTAAATAATAAATAAATAAATATTAAAATTAATAATTAAAGGTAATCTTTTTAACTTCTTAACTTTAAGTAATTTGAATTATTATTTTCATTTTAATTTTTTTTTTGTCTTTACGTTGTGTGCACTAGGTCAGTACACTCAAGTGACCCTTCAAACCCAAGCACGGGCTTGTTATTGCTTATTGTTTTTACATTTCTTTTGTGAGTGGAAACACATAAAAGGTATTGATCTTGATCAGAGGGCAAAACTCTTTGGAGAATTGGTGGCATTACTGGTAGAGAACATTCCTCTGTACAATGAGTTTTTCAAAATGTAAATTCAGGTAAAAAATAGCGAAAAGCGTTAAAAATTAGGTATATTTTGAGGTTATGTACCTTTTCTTAAGTTAACTTTATTTATTTGTTTTATTACTTTTATTAATTTTGAATGAAATGAGGCATTATTGGTTGCTTTCACAAGAACAACATGAAACCTGATCACTGATAGATTTCATACGACAGTTGTGCTCAACGCGTGATTACTAATCATGATGCAAACATTTTCTCATCATGAGCAGAAAAAGGATCGTTAAAATAGTACGCTACCTTTATACGATACTGATGGTTGAAATATCGATAAAAATAATCTAAAAATCCTATAGGTTATTTTTAGGACAGCGTAACAACTTGATCACTGATAACTGATCCATCACTAGTCTGTAATTATGTTGTTCTGCTAAACGCGACCATAGATTTCAATTGGAAAGGATAACAAGGATACGGACCAATTTGTAATAGCCTTGTTCTAGTGCTACATATTTTTGAAAATGGACCGTCAGTTGTTCCAATGCACTAAGGGAACTTGACCAATTCAAAAAAAAAAATTAAAATGGATTGACTTTGCTACGTCGGTGGTGTCGTTGTGTCTCAGTCCTTGGAGGACATAGGGCTGAGGAAGTGGCCGCCCGGATAGCAGACACGATTTGTGCAGCTGAGCTCGCCGGATTTGGGGTGAGTTCTTTGGACGCCACTATCCTCTCCAAACGTAATCAGAACAATTATTTACGTGACTGAAAATAGAAGAAATCGTTCGTCAGTCTGTCTTTCAGTCCACATTGCCCCGTAAGTGGATTTATGCTTGAATGAAAATTATCCGGATCAGACAACTATATCCTATAGCTTTCATAGGAGACATCGGGTAAAATTTAAGATATCTGCATAAAATTTTGTACACTTAAAATGTATACTCTTTTAACAGAATATAGAAAATTTTGTCAAGATCGGATCACATTTTCCTTTAATTTTCATAGAAACAATCTAACCCAAATCTGCTTCCCATCTGGTAAGCTATACAGCGTTGTCATACAAAAGGTGATATACCAAAAATTTAAAAATACTCGCAAAATCGGAAAAAGTGGTAAATTAAATTCCATTTATTTGAACAAGAACTGAATACTCTTCGACATACAATACATCTCGTGGATGGACTCTTCTTGACTCACCTTAAGTCCCTAATGAAACAAGAGACTTAGTCCAAAATATGTATTTGCAAAGCTACTTGCATTTTTGCTCTATTAAGGGGACAACATGATTTTTTTCTACAAATGACGTTTACAAACACATAAAACAAACCACACAGATTGGAATTCATTTCAAAAATTTTAGTTTTATTGTTTAGTTTTTCACTTCTGATCACTTAAACTTTGCAAACAAAAGTTAATATTGCAGACGCCTGTGCTTTGGAAATGCTACAGCTGTGTTTATCAGCTGATTCCTTTGTTGTGGCGCTCTCTATGAAAATTTCTGGTGTGCAACATTGGTGATTGGTGTATGGTGAATGCGTTACACTGAAATTTGTTTTAATTTTCTGACTTTCAGAAAATGGGTTTTAATCAGAAAAAGTGGTCAAATACCTCATAGTGCACTGCTGCATCTACATTCTTGAACGCATAGTGGGGCCATTTAAGTTTCTTGCAAAATTAATAACTTTTGAACCAAGTCAGATAATCGCATAATTTAAAATTATAAGACAGATAATTGTTTAACATATTAAAAATATGTTTAAACAATGTGCTTTTCTTTTTTTTAAATGGTTAGTTATAATTTATCAAAGTCCAAATTTATAAATATCATAGAAAAATCACGTTTATTTTACAAATACAAATTTTTGTTCACCTTTTGAGATTTTGTGCTTATTTTAATGTTTTTAATTTAAAACGAGAAAGAAAGCTAACTTCGGTAAATTGAAGTTTATATACCCTTGCAGTCAGCAATTGGATCATTGAAAATCGATCCATTTTAGTAATGTAAAAAAAAATGTCAAATTATGTAAATTTGTAAATTTTACATTTTACATGTAGAATTTTACATTTTCATATAAATCGACCGATCCCTTCTATGGCAGCTATATGATATAGTTGTATAATGTAATGGTACGGCTGTAAAATGTATTCGCTACGGCCTCGGCTGGAGAGGGAATCGGGGTTTCGTGCACTATACTGCGCTCTGCGCTCAGCTCGCCGGTGTTGGGGTCGGGGTTTTTTCCTATCCCTATAATTCCTTTGCTCACCATTTATATAAAAAGATAAGTGCACTAAACTGAAACTACTTTATACAAGATAAACAAAAGAATCAACAAATGAGTCGAGTGGTTTTATCCCCAAACGGTGTAGTCGATATAGTAAGCTAAGTGATCGCGAAGTTTTGGGAGTGATCGAGATGGTAGTGATCACTCGTTCCTCTATACCCTCCCTACCTTTGGAAATGTGTGGAACCTGATGTACATTCCCCTAAACTAACGAATTCACCGCATTAATCTTGATATTTCGTTGGCATTATGTAATAGGACACAAATATTATCTATTTACAAAAATCATGTTTATTAATATCAAATAGTTCAAATTAACTTAAAAATCTTCATGTTTCCAATTTTCCGTTCCCTAAGCATAATATCTAATTACTAATACTCCTAATTTTAATTCATTCTTATTATTTACATGGTTTGTTCGTTTGGTTGTTTTTGTTTCGTGGATTACCTTATATGTATTTAGTTTCTAAAAATATTTGTATAGTATTTCATCAAAGCAATAGAATCAGGCTCTTACTCTAGAATGGTTACCAATTGACCTTACAATCTACATTATTAATTACCAAAATTAATTATTACTTTACCCCATTGTCGCCGAGAAGCTCGTTGGGCCCAATGAACTGCTACATGGCTGTGAATCAAGGGTTATTAGGTATATATATATATATAGAGATAGGTATGTAAATAATATAATATTAATTAAGAAGTATCAACTAAGTCAGGGTATTTATAGTCATTGCTAGAGTAAGGTGAGTTCTGATATTTATATTAAAATAAAATCTTCCAAAATTTCAAACTTAATCATCAACTTCAAATTTTCCTTAAGTATTATTAAAGGCAATCATCTTCAACTATTGTTATTCAATTCATCTTCAATTATTCTTCGTTTCAATTATTGAATTCAATTACTTTATTTTCAGTTGCTTTCAATCTTTGTTATCAATGTTTTCGTTTCAACTTCAGTTCGTTTCAACCATTCAATTTTCGTTTCAATTCCTAAACCTATCTATTTTATAAGCTTAAACTACCTCGAATATAATTTTACATGTCTAAGGTATAACGAGGGTCTTTTAGGAAATTTGTAAACAATTATATTCCAAAATGACTTTATTTAATTTTCTTATATGGCTCCGGCCATCGGCAGCAGCAACATCAACACGTATTGTTTCTCCTTCTCTTCCAAGTTCTTATTTCATTGGGTCGACTTAGCTGTACTCACGGCGAATTCCGTATTTTTCTATCTGGCTTACGCAATGACACGTGTTCCTACTTCATCTTCCTTTTCTCTCCCTTTTGTCGAATTTGCAGATCAAGCCCTTCCGCCGGTTACGGATGATCCCGCAAGAAGAACTCAGCGAAATGAAGGTCATGGTCACTGTCGGCAGCACCTCTGCATATTTTCATACGCGAAAAGTCGACGTATGTATGTATGGGCCTTACCTATGCCTGTATGTAGGCAGGCGTGTGTATGTCCAACCGACAGTAACCTCGAATTCTATAGGGAAACTCTGAATCAGTTGCTTACACAAAATAACTCCTTTTCGAGGATCTATTTACCTGGCTTTAAATTTTCTTTCACTTCCCTTTCTTCTGCGATTTCAGAGCTGCGGTTTCCGCACTCCTTACGCACTAGAAATATCTCTCCACTGACTTTATATTAAATCGCCTTACAATCAAAACTGAATCACAATAGTTTTAGCTGGTTTATGATTGATTTTGAATAGCACTACACGTGGTCTTGTTTCACGTTGATTTTCGGCTCTTAATTTCACGTCTGTCGTTTCTGGGTAGATAAAGCGGAATGATCGCGTGTTCGCTGTACGTTTTGCCAAGGCGTTTTGTCAAGTGAGCTTTAACGGGACCTTTCCAGGCACTGAGGATGGCAACTGAAGTGCAAAAGGGACAACTAGAACTCGTAGAGTCTGTTCTCGAAAGCTGATACGAGCTTTCTATTAACCCTAGTTCGCCGAAAAAGTTGTTTTGTAACGAGTTCGAAATATTTATTATGATTTTGTCTATTTATTTAAATCTGCTTATATCTGGTACACTGGCCACTACAGTTGTCCGATCTTAATGAAATTAAAACCGTAATTCTAGAACTATAAAAAACGACTATATCTCGAAATTTATAGAAATTCGTTGAAAAACAGAGAAATTAAAATTTTTGTACATTAATTTCGCCATCATTCCTATGGCAGCTATAGGATATAGTGGTCCGATTTCGGCCGTTCCGACATATATACTGCGTGCTAAAGAAATAAGACTATGCTGAAAATTTCAGCCCGATAGCTCAAAAACTGAGAGACTAGTTCGCGTAGAAACCGACAGACAGACGGACAGACAGACGGACAGACAGACAGACGGACAGACAGACAGACAGACATGGCTAGATCGACTCGGCTGGTGATGCT